>JAJJWX010004026.1:600000-846711 GCA_023529315.1 Papaver bracteatum
CAGATTCTCCTTTCTCAATGTGCTGTCTGCAACCTCCATAAATCCTCTCATCAAATTTCCTATTGAATTGAATAACTTATAGCTCCAATCCTGGTGTGGGATTCCCCTGATTTTAAGTCATTTGCCTAATTTAGACATAGATTGAAGTGGTATAATAACATCCTTCTCTATCCTCATTTTTTTTTTCCTTTGGTTTCTCAAATTGAAATTGAGAAAGTGTTACCACTGAGTCATCCACTACTAATTTCTTCGGCTTCCATAGATCCAACCAGTTTTGTTTAGTTAGCCTTATGTAAGCCGATTGTTCGTCTATTATTTCCAGATCCAAAAAGGATTCCCATTGCATCTATTTCAGAATTTCCCTGGCTAATCTCTGCCAACGAATCACTCCATTCACTTTAATTATTCCTTTCCACGAGATTCCTTCTCCTTTCATCTTATGTTTCAATTGATCTGGGAAGTCCAAATTTGTTGGTGTAGATTGTATCTTTATTCTAGATAAGCCATTTAGTTGCATTACTCTCACTAGTTCCTTATAAAAAACACCCCAGTAATAACATCCATCTCCTTTTCTCACTCTTTAAATTCTCAGATATCTACCCGCTTCATTTTCTTTTTGTTCGCAGAGGTATGAAGCTTCCCCTTCTCTTCTCGGCCATCTTCTTTTTTCACAGTGAAAATCCATTGCTTCTTGCATAACATTCGTTAACCAAAACGCCAGATCCGCTGATAGGTTCATCCAAGATCTAAATCCTCTTCTCTTCTTTTCCTCTATCCTGAGATTTTGAGTTGATCCCTTATTTTCCATTGAAATTGAAAAAACTTTTTTTTCTAGGTAAAGCGCCTTTTGCGCTCCTTCTCTCTCCTCCATTCTTTGTTAAGGCTCAGATTTGTATTGGCATTGATCCTTAGCTCCTTTTAATGAAAGTGATGGATTTGACGAAACGAACTAGCTTCCCATATCTTCATAACAGCAACAAGGCAAAACTTTGAAAAACAGAGTGAGTCACGTGTTCAACACGTTGCCCTTAAGACATTAGCGTCCGGCTACACTCAAGAGTGATGTTATAGCCCTCACAGGACGGATATCTCCAGGATAAAACACCCTAATACACCTACTACTAGCATACGTAGTAGATGCTCAAACTTGAGCTTGGCAACTCCGAAAAAAACCTTAAGGAAAATCGCTAATACATAAGAAATCATATAAAATATCTTCCCTTGTGAGTCCCTCTAAAATATAGAGCAACCCCTTTTCCATTGATTTTACAAAAGTAGTGAATTTGTTTATATAATGGAACAAAACAACTTAAGAAGAGGAACTCCCCGATGTGGGACTAAAAAGCTTATATAGTCTCTTAAAACAACTAAAAAAATGAAAACTCCACAATGTGGGACTAATAAGTTTTTCATTCCCAAAATTTATTATTTTATACATATAATTTTCTTATTATTATTATATGAAACTAGTTGGAAGCCTAACAAGCTAGGCTCCAACGACATACCACTACATTAATTGAATAGGTTGTTGTGCTAGCCTACCAGCGAGCCTCATGGGTAACCTTGCCAAGGGGAGCCGAAGCAGGAGGGGGGGCGAGATTGTGTCACAAGGGAGGCAAACTAACATTACCTTCCATGTTAATTTCTGCAATATTACGCCATTGGGGACTTGAACCTGAAACCTCCTGGAATGCATGAAACTTCATGTCGGAACCAGGTTTGTGGGAATGGAAAATTTGTATGCCTGGTAGGAATCACAAGGAACATCCGGATATATATAAGGATCATAATTTTTTTATTGATGTGTGGACAATGAACGATAACACTTGGAATAAGCATATGACCATTAATACTGCACAACTAAGAGATAATTACTTCTTTTTTTAAGAAGGAAGGATATATTGAAAAAGGAAAAGCTGTACAAGAATACATGGGATGGAATTCTCCTATTTCTCTCATTCCATACCTCCCAAACAATGGATGACCACCTTGGCTTTTCGCGTTGTTGTATCCAACTTCAACCAAGCATTAGATTTTTGAAGCTAGGACATGCATAGCCATGAAGTTCCCAAAAGAAAATAATAAATGATAATTTTATTAAAACCTTAAAAATTAATTTTTAGTAATTGTTTTCCAACAGTTTTCGCACATATTTTGGTGCTATCGTTTGTTTCGATATTTGTAATGAAACGTTCCGCGATATTGCATTACCTGACAACCATTTCAGTGAGTACCCTTACATGTCAGAACCAGGTTTGTGGGAATGGAAAATTTGTATGCCTGGTAGGAATCACAAGGAACATCCGGATATATATAAGGATCATAATATTTTTATTGATGTGTGGACAATGAACGATAACACTTGGAATAAGCATATGACCATTAATACTGCACAACTAAGAGATAATTACTTTGGAAGGCCCTTTAAGACTCTCCAAAATGGTGAAACCTTATTTGAAGGTAAACCAAGGGAGGAAGAGGGTGGAGGTTTTGTTTCTTATGACCCAGAGCTTAAAAGAGATAGATTTTTAAAGATACATGGTATTTCGGACGTCTTTGTGCTGGAAACATATGTTGGGACTTTGGTTTCACTTAACACTGGTACTTATGTATAGAGGGAGAAGGAAAACGGGAAACAAATGACGACCTGATGTTTTTTGCACTAAAGAAACCGAAACAGAAATGGGTGATTGTGGGAGATGATTTTTGGTGGATTATTCAAGAAGCAGAATGCATTCAGGCGCATGGTGGTGATAGAACGGCATTTGGCAACTCTCGGAGCAACTTGTATGCAAATTTCTTTTGTAGTGATTTTGAATGCATTTATCAGGAGTATCTCTAGATCAATGCATTTATTAGGAGCATCCTAAAATTTTGTCTTCTTATCCCTAAAAATTTGTTTTCTTACTTGTATATATATATATATATGCAAGACAAGATTTCTCAACAAACGGTGTATGTGTATATACATTTCATCATGGCATCTTCTGTAGCGTTTTCATGTATTTGGGTCTTCTTTTTTGTCATTTCCGACTACTAGCGAAGCTACTAGAAGAATTGCAGAAGCCAATGATGCAAGGGTGATTAGGGTTCACTACGGGAAAAAAACAACGTTTACAACACAATCTAAGAGTTGTAGTACCCCTACGACAACTCCATTTCATGGGTTATGGAAGGGGGGTATTGTAGAAAGTCCAAGCTTTTCTACAATACTTGACTAAGAGTTGTAAATTGTGTTGTGATTCGTGGTTCGACAATATGTTTCCAAAGTTGTGATTCTCTTTCGATTTTTTTTGAAAGCCTAACACAAGTCATCATTGTGTTGTGGAACTATCTTGAACAACATTAGTAAGATATCGTAGAAACATATGTAACAACAATTACTTGTATTATGAATAATATTTGCACAACCCTTGTATGAATTGTCGAACTATCTTTGACAACATAGACTTATGTTGTAAAGTAACTGTATCACAATATCTAGCTTCTGTAGTTGAAAACTGGAATACAACGTCTATTAGTATTGGGAATACTCCTCTCACTACACTTGCTTGAGTTGTATAACTATTATGAACAACTCCTGCTGGTGTTGTAAGATTTGATTTTACAATGATTGTTCAGGGTAGTAGAAATGTTTACGCACAACACTTATGAGTATTGTGAATATTAAAGTCAGTACACTTGTTAGCATTGTAGAAGATTTGTTTTTACAATAATTGTTGTGGGTAGTAGAAAATTTTAACACAACACTTATTAGTATTGTGAATATTAAAATCAGTACACTTGTAAGCATTGTAGAAGATTTGTTTTTCCAATAATTGTTGTGTGTGGTAGAAATTTTTAACACAACACTTATTAGTATTGTGGAAGTACCTTGATACAACTATACTATGTGTAGTAGGATTATCTTGGACAACACATAATTATAATTGTAAAGAAACTATCTCCCAATATCTGGGTTCTGTAGAAACTATTTCACAACACATTTCACTTTTGTCACTATGTTTATGTTTTGAAATGTAAAGAAACAATGGATTAAACTCAAAGATTCATTCAAATTAAACCAAACCCAGTCACAGCATTCACATACCAATGCAACATTGACATACCAATGTGACATACAAAAAAGTGGCAGTTTCAGAAATCGTTACCAAAAGTTAAGTCTCCAAAAAGATCAAAGATAAGTCTCCAAAAAGATAACAGAACATTAGGATGTCTATTGGTAGGATATTCGATCCTTGGGCCAAGTGATAAAATTTGAAACAGCATCATGAAGAGTTTTGATTTCTGAAGTAGCTTGGTAGACAGGGGCATCCTCCACATAAGCAACCTTCACACATACAGTGTAGGCTCCAAGACCAATTGGCATTCCATGTATCTTCTTACTTGGATCTGTTTCAGCAATTTCAGCCTCCGCAACCACCTCGTCCTCCTTGTACCAGCTTAAAAGCTTGCAAACTTGGAACCTTTTTGGCACTTGAACCTCATTCTGTCTCCTGACATGACTTGGAGTGGTATCAGTTGAGTCTCTTTCATTACAGATAACATTCCTGCTAGTGCTAGCCTCATGATTGTGGCTTGGACTTGACCTATGAGAGGGTAAGAGACCATTGCAGACACATTTTGAGTTTGTTCCCTACATTAAGACCAATCAGCAGTATGAGGGGAATTATCGAGTTCGAATTCATCAAGAAAAGGAGACCTAATAGAAGACAAGTTAAATTCTCACCTCTAACTGCACCACTCGATCACTCAGTGCTTTATAGGATTCCTGGCACTCTTTAATCATCATCTTATAGTGGGAATGCGCAACAACCTTTTTACGTGTCGCTCCAAAACCAATACCTTTAAGTCTCCCTGAAGTTTTCTTGTCCTCGCCAAAGGCCTTTGCAAGAAGATCATATGTCACGGATGATCCACAATCAGCACCATGCTTTTCTCGAGCTTTTTCAAGTTTTTCCTATGTAAGTGTGCAAAACATTAGATATTTTTTCATTTCTCAAGCACACAAAAAAAACAAAGGAACATGAGAAGATTTCTTACCAAAGCTTCTACAACACCAGGATGTGGTTTCTTTCCTTCACGTTGTTTATGACCGACTTTCCAGATTGCAGCTCTATCAATCTCTTTGGTTGTGTTTAGCTCTTTTTGCTGCCAAATAAATGCATCAATACATGACAGTCATCAAGAATAGAAACTCAGAATATTTCTAAGATAAAACTTTGTAGAGAATTTCAGTATACTTCATGAATAAGCCACTAGCATGACCAAGACTACTGGATAACATACCAATTTCACCTCCAATCGGGCATATCCTTCTCGACTAATGGTATGTGGGGTGGTGTATTTTGAACGATTTTCTTGCATTTTTATTCTTTTGACCTGAATAGAAAAGTAAAGAAATTATTTGACAGACTTGAAAGTTTTTAATACAAATATATAGTCATTCCTATTTAATAGAAATTACTTACTCTGAATTCAATAGAGTCTACATGTTTCACAAACTCTTCCCACTCCCTAACTGTCATGGTCCTGGGCATTAACTTCTCCAACCGTTTCTTTTGTTCTTCCCCTTGGAGCCGATCCAAAGCGTCAAGTACCAAACCAGCTTTCCTTGACCTTGCTTCTCTAAGATAAGCTCCCATTTTGCTGAAATAATATTATTTATAACACTCGGGCACAATGAATCGGTTCTACAAATGAAATTAAATATTTGAATTAGAATACGTTATGAATTAAATAATTGTTGACTAAAGAAAAGAGTTAAAGAGTTATCAATTACGTACCGAGATTATCTTCCATATGTTTTCTTTGGCTTCAAAAGGGACAAGTCTCCAATCCTTGAACGTTAATGGAAGTTTCCGAACAAGCACCCCCAGCACACTTGCAAGCTGCACAGATGGATAACCAATCGGTTGCTCACTAGAGTTGAAGGAAACTGTTCTCTTCGGATCAGCAGAATCTAACTTCAGTGCATACATCTGGGTTGGACCACGTGGGACATATTTTCTTTTTTTCGCTTCTTTTTCTTCTTCACCTTCCTCTTTATCAGAACTATTACCTTCCTCATTACCATTATCATTTTCTTCCAATTCAGGCTCATTAACATTATCATTCACTTCTTCCACATCAGGCTCCACATGATTAGAGTTATCCTCTTCCACAGCTTCTTCCTCCTCTTCATCTTGAAAATCTGCAAGAGTGTCGTGTGGATCCCGAAGTTGAACATTCGGGCATGGGCCTTTGCTTCTTGTGTTAAGTTTCCGCTTTACATTCTTTCGCCCCTCTTCAGAATGTTGAGCACTTTCAGATTGCATAATCTTCTTCCTATAAGCATGTCTCCTTGTAGTTGGTGACGAAAAAATAGGGGAAACAACATCACTTGGTTCTAATATCTTGTTCCTTGGTGATGCTCGCCTACTTGCAGGTGAAAGAGATGGTTCTGCGGACTTGGTTTTTGTCGGGGTTTGCATCTCTGAAGTGAGTGATGCACTTTCAGTCAGGGAGTGTTGAGTGTTCTGCTTTCGTTTCATCTGCAAAAACTGTATATTAGTTATTAGTATGAGAAAGTAAAGTAGTTTGTTACACTGAAATTGAGATGAAAAGTCTTTACCTTTATCGCATACTTCTTAATGACCTTCATCTTTAATGTATCCTTGGTACTCTGCAACTTTGATGTTAGTGGATCACTTTCAGATGGAGATGCATCACTTGACTTCTTGTTCCTTGGTGATGAACGTCTACCATCAGGTGTAAGATATAGCCTACTATCAGAAGTAAGAGATGCTTCATTAGGGGGGGATTGTTGATTCTTCTCTTTGTTTTTCAACTGCAACAACAATGCATAGCTTAGTTAAAATGAGACAAGCAATGGAGAAAGAACCTGAAAATGTAAATATCCTTGAGCTACATCTAATGAGAACAAATCCTATTAGTGAGTATTTTGAATCAACTCTTTACTGATTCATTTCATTCATTCATTCTTTGTTAGTGTAAGGATTTAAATTCAAAAGTCTTTACCTTTATGGCCAACAGCTTGACCGGCTTCTTATTTACTGTTTTCTTGTTTGTCTTCATTATTGCAGTTATGCCTTGCAAAACAGAATTCAATTATCAATATGGCTCAAAAACTTACACAAATGAGTTCTATTAAAGGCCATGATTATCATTAACCAAAGAAAAAAGAAGTTAGATTAACTGAAATAAGTTAACACTCAACTTAGTAGCTATATATCATGTTACAGAAGCTACAAACAACATGCACATTGATGTCAAAAAGATTTTTCAGAAGCCTTGACTCCAACAGATAAAACAGGAGTACATGTACAATATATGCTTCAGCAAAGACAATCAAGAAGGGTATATAAGTGAATTAAATTTGAGTGCCATAAGATTTACCCCTACACGAGAAATCCATAAACTATGAATACCAGAACCCATTAGCAGTAGGGTGATGATTAACCAATAAAAGTTTACAGTCAAGTGCAGAAAATCTAATCAATCAAATACAATTCACTTAGTTTTTCTTTAATTGTGTCAATTCAAAATGTAATTTATATAAATCAAATATCTTAACTAACAAAATTTGCAACAAAAGGAGTTCAAATAATTTACAAACTGACAAGAAACAAGCCAACTACTGAAGTTCTGGTAGAAGCTTTTTGAAAGACAACAATGGAGCTATTCGCAAGGTTACAGAACAAACAATATCCAAAAGCTTAACTAAGGTGTAGCTAGCAGTTTACTCTTTTCACCATTACACAGTACCAAAATTCAAGTTAAGTATCATCAATCCATAAGCAAATGACCACATATGCTTAACAGCTATCAGTTGATAGCTATATTTGAACCTCCAGCATCAAAAGTAGCAACACTCATCAATATCATACCTAATCCAAGACATAGTGAATTTACATAGTGATATAAGCCACACTCAACAAATTCTAATCCAAGACATTCATATAAATCATATCAAAAAGATCCACAAGATTTGCTTCAGTAACCCAGAATTAAGGATTGAAAAGGAAAAAACCAAAGACCAAAATTAAATAACTAAAATCAAAAATCCCCAAAATTAAACAGGACCCAATTTCATAAAAATCAAAGAACTAAAATCAAATCCCTAAAATTAAAAATCCCCCAAATTAAACATGACCCAATTTCATTTTCATCTTGAAAATGAACGAAACTTAAGTTGCATGTTTAGATCTATACATTTCTGAGAGAAAAATAAAATAAAAATTAAACCAAAGTTGCATAAAATCCCTAAATCACCAAACTGAAACAAACTGAGCTTTTTATTCTTAATATATGAGAGTATGAGAGAGATTTACCGGTTGGTGAGAACTGAGAGTTCGAAAGATTGATCTTTTAATTAGTTTGTTAGGGTTTTCACTGAAGAGTTTGAGATTCAGTTGAGAGTTTGGGGTTTGGGGTTTTTCGTAAATCCTCTTGGCGAGAGTTTGAGAGACCGAGAGATTAGGGTTTGGGGTTCAGTAAATCCTCTTGGCGAGAGTTTGAGAGATTGAGAGATTAGAGTTGGTAGTTGCAGATCTGAGAGGTTTAGAGAGGTTTTTTATTTCGGTGAAGAATTTTTTCAATGATTTTGGTGAGACTTGCTTTAAGAGATGTTTGTGAAATTTGGGCGCGTTAATTTGAAAATTTTGGGGGAATAAACTGGGGAGAGGACACGTTGCGGTGGACGAGAAAAATAAATTGTCTTAAAATTTCTTAGGCAGACACGTGATGAAATTTAGGCGGGATTCTGGGGCGGGAAAACACTATTTTCCGATTGGTCTAAACAAAAGCATACGGATTGACAAAGAAACACACTTTTAAACAAAACCAAACATGTTTCCCACCGTTAGATTTTAGTAGTGATCCGCATGACTTGCTTCCCATAACTTTGGTACGTTGGATTAGAAAAAATTACCAAAAAAAAAAACAATTGGTGGCAACACTTTGAGTAATATTGACATAACCTGGCTCCGATCTCGAAACATGGAGGTTAGTGGACTGCTCTAAGTCGACGATTTCGTAAGAATGATAAATCTGTCGATCCACATGTAAGATTTTATTGGAATATTCCTCCAAACATTAAACATGTCCAGTGTTGGCAACTTCGAGACATAACCTCGCTCCGAGCTCGAAACCCGGAGGTCAGTGGACTGCTCTAAGTCGACGACTTCTTAAGAACGATGAATCTGTCGATCCACATGTAAGATTCCATTGGAATATTCCTCCAAACATTAAACATGTCCAGTGTTGGAAACTTCGAGACATACCATGGCTCCGAGCCCGAAACCTGGAGGTCAGTGGACTGCTCTTAGTCGGCGACTTCTTAAGAACGATGAATCTGTCGATCCACATGTAAGATTCCATTGGAATATTCCTCCAAACATTAAACATGTCCAGTGTTGGCAACTTCGAGACATAACCTCGCTCCGAGCTCGAAACCTAGAGGTCAGTGGACTGCTCTAAGTCGGCGACTTCTTAAGAACAATGAATATGTCGATCCACATGTAAGATTCCATTGGAAAATTCCTCCAAACATTAAACATGTCCAGTGTTGGCAACTTCGAGACATAACCTCGCTCCGAGCTCGAAACCTGGAGGTCAGTGGACTGCTCTAAGTCGGCGACTTCTTAAGAACAATGAATATGTCGATCCACATGTAAGATTCCATTGGAATATTCCTCCAAACCCTAAACATGTTCAGTGTTGGCAACTTCGAGACATACCCTGGCTCCGAGCCCGAAACCTGGAGGTCAGTGGACTGCTCTAAGTCGGCGACTTCTTAAGAACGATGAATCCGTCGATCCACATGTAAGATTCCATTGGAATATTCCTCCAAACCCTAAACATGTCGGGTTTTGGCAACTTTGAGACATAACCTGGCTCCGAGCTCGAAACCTGGAGGTGAGTGGACTGCTTTAAGTCGGCGACTTCTTAAGAACGATGAATATGTCGATCCACATGTAAGATTCCATTGGAATATTCCTCCAAACCCTAAACATGTCCGGTTTTGGAAACTTCGAGACATAACCTGGCTCTGAGCTGGAAACCTGGGGATGAGTGGACTACTCTAAGTGGGCGACTTCATAAGAACAATGAATCTGTCGATGCAAACTTCCTAGTTCACATTTTTTTTTTCTTCGAAGTATGCGAATTTTTTTGCAATATTTAATTTTTTTTTTGCAGGACTAGACTCCAATTTTTATTTTTTTGCAGATGTGTTTTTTTTAACAGAATTGAGAATTTTTTGTAAAAGGGAGAAAATTTTATCGTATCCCTACCACGATGTTTCTTAAGAGTTGTGGAAAGGGGTTGTAAAAAAATTTCATCATGACCATCCATTTCAATCAGAACCAGTCAAAATAAAGTAATTTCTTTATAATAATCCAATTTTTAATATAACCATGATAGCATCCTAACCATCCATTCATTTATTCTTTAATACTTTCTGATAATCTTTTTCATCTACAACCGTTCATTCCTTTTTTTCCACCTTAACATCATTCCTTATCCTTTTTTTTTTTCCCTTATCACCTTTCCTTTTTTCTCCCCTTACATCGTCTTCAACAGAGGAGCGCAGCTTCATCTCCCCCTCCAACCACCGGCAACTTCATCATCACCAACTGCATCACTAGCACAACTTCATCACTAAAACCATCGTCTTCATCCCTAGCTCCGTTATTTACCATCGTCTTCAGCTTCGTAGATCGATCTCGGATTCATCGTCACCAACTTCATCATCACCACACAGTTGAAGACTTAGCACCTCCACCCATATCTCAAAGGTCTGTTATGTACATCGATCTGTAACCAAAATCTGATTTTAGGTTTTTTTTTTTTTTTTTTTTTTTTTGAATTCAGTAAATTGAGGTTCCTTAAATTCTAATAATTTTGGATTCAGTAGAATTAAATGATAATTTTGTTGATTTCAGTTGCATTAAATTGAGGTGTATTCCAATTTAATTCAGTATCATTCAATTCAGGTGGGGATTATTTTGATTTTTGTATGAGATTTTTGCATTATGTGATGCAACCTGAAATTGAAATTGAAATTGATTTTTACATTGCACTAATGGAATATGATGAAAAATTGAAACTGATGATGGATGTCTCCAACACCCCTGCATCACTCCAGCACAGTAACGTCTCTTTGATGAGAGGAGTGAAATTGCCAAGTTACTCCTCATTTCTGATCAACTGCTGTTCGTAATCTATGTTTAACTTATTATCAGTTTTGTCTCAGAATCAACTTCTTGGTCCAGATTTGATGTGTTAATTGATGTGTCTTACTTACATAAATGATGCTTGTCTGACTTGGTGATCTTATTGTCTATAGTTATTTGTTGATTTCGGACTTCTAAGATAATTGAACGAAGAAGAGCAAAAGGTTTTACTCCTCAAATGCATGAATTGAGATTTAGTGCACTGCATAATTGTGTTTCGAGATGTCCCTGTGAATGTTATCTATCATGGAGATGCGAAGTCTGAATACACGATTTATGTGGTGAGTTTTCGCAAAGACATTCAAGTTCTGCCGCGGAGGAATCTATAGCACTCAAAATGTGTATATGCCTCCCTGTACCAAAAAGAATTTATAGCACTCAAAATGTGAGTAGAACTTAGGTGGTGCACCGTTCGATTGGAGTTTTTGTAAAATTAGTCTAGCAGCATCACTGGTTTGTGTTGTACATAATTGAAGTATGTAACAAAATCCCATTCAATAGAAATTATGGAATATCAAGTACTCAGACATGTTTCATGGTATCTTTTCCCAACTGAATTAACCGGTTTAATGTTTTAAGAGAAAAAAGGATGCGGAATTCTATTCCAAGTCTCTTAATTTTGTTATATCATGCTGAAAATTCTTTGCATCTCAGAATTCTTTGCATCTCATGTTGTTCTTAACTCTGCCATGTTGTTCTGCACTTCATGTTGCGGGCCTACTAATGTTGTTCTTAACTCTGCCATCTCAGAATTCTTTGCATCTCATGTTGTTCTTAACTTTGCATCTCATAATTGCTTGAATGGGAATACTAATCTTTGATTCTACAGGTGCGGGCCTACTATGCTTCCAGATCCTTCACCATCCTTCTCCAGGCTTTGCCTCATTGGGAATGTATCTATCTATATAAAAAACTAAACAAGGTGGCTGCTATATGCTAGCTAAATATCTTACAATGTGTATTCTGAATCCTCCTTTTTGTTTATGTAAATATCTTACAATGTGGAACTCCAAGTTATTAAGTTAAAAAAACTTATGATTTGTTAATCCATTGTGGTTACTTATGATGGTTATCATATTTTTATTTCTCCATCTGCCATTAATCTTTAATAAATTCAACATTCCATATTTTGAAAGGCTTTTTTTAACTGGATCGAAGAATGAACAAATTTGCAGATTCAAGTCATTCAAAATGATGAATAAAGATTGGGTTTATTGGCCAAGGTTAATATGTTGTTCATTGTAGAATATTACATTCTTTACATTGGTTTTCCCTCTTGTATTGCGTTATTCCTTGTTTAATTATTTCGTCGTTCTTTCATATAGGGGTGATCTTCCATATCAGGAGGCCTTGAGGAATTTCATAGATACTGTTTGTCAGAGACTTGGAAATCCTTCTGAGTTCAGTTGTCCTTGTGTTGATTGTAAGAATCTCGCTTTCCCACTTTCTCCGAAAGAAGTGCATCTTCACTTGCTGAAACGAGGTATGGATCCTACATACACTGAGTGGGTTTTTCACGGGGAGACTATACACACTTCTACTGATGTACACCAAGAGGGAGCAACAAGGGGTTCATATCATGTAGATGCTGATGTTGAAGCTGATGCACATATCGGTCAGGGACATGAACCTATGCAAGACGAGGGATTGGAAAACCATGTGGAAGAGGCGGACAGACCGTTATATCCTAATTGTAAAACACACACAAAGTTATCAATCACTGTTGAATTGTATAGGCACAAGACAGTAAATGGTTTATCTAGGAAATCGTTTGACGAACTTCTCAAGACAATTGGTTCCTTATTGCCGCCAGATCATTGTCTTCCTTGCTCAACATATGAAGTGAAGAAGCTGCTGAAATCTTATCAATTGACTTACCAGAAAATACATGCTTGTGTTAATGATTGTTGTTTGTTTAGAAAAGATTTGAAAGATGCAGACGAGTGTCCTAAATGTCATTATTCTAGGTGGAAGGCATACACATCTAACATGGACGATGCTGACATGATAGACAAGCCTCAAAAGAAGATACTGGTGAAGGTGCTTAGGTACTTCCCTATTGTACCGAGATTGAGGAGATTGTTTCAATCAGCGGAGGTGGCCGAGCAGTTGATATGGCACGCGACGAACAAGAGTAAGGATGGGAAGATACGTCATCCAACAGATTCTTTGGCTTGGAAGCACATAGACAGAAAGTATCCCGAGTTTGCTTCAGATCCTCGTAATTTGCGTCTTGGGCTTGCTGATGATGGATTTAATCCATTTGGTGATCTTTCCGCAACCCACAGTTGTTGGCCAGTGATGCTCGTGGTTAATAATTTTCCCCCTCAGTTGTGTATGCAAGGTGACAACATAATTCTGAGCATGCTGATTCCAGGAAAAAAACAACCGGGTAACGACATTGATGTATACTTGCAGCCCTTTATTGATGATCTTATTGAGTTGTGGGAGAAAGGGGTGCAGGTACATGATTCTTTTACTAAAACAGATTTTAACTTGAGGGCACTATTAATGTGGACAATAAACGATTTCCCTGCATATGGTAATCTATCTGGATGTACGTATAAAGGGAAGGCAGCATGTTCACTTTGCGGTGAAAATACACTTTCAAAATGGTTGCCATTTAGTCGTAAAACTGTATACTTGAATCATAGGAGATTTTTACGTCATAATCATCCTCTTCGGCAGAAAAAGGACTGGTTTAATGGAGAGATTGAGAGGAAAGAAAAGCCACCTGTTATGTCTGGTGCTGCGGCACTTGAATGTCATAATAGGATTACAAATGATTTTGGGAAAGCGGAGAAGAACGAGGAGGAGATAAGGAAAAAGAAAGAGCAAAAGAAGAAAAATAAAAAAAAGGGTAGTGCGGCATCAAGTTCAAATATGGGTAATTCTAAATGTGCGAAGCGTAAAAGGGCTGTTGTTGCTGATGTGGGTATTTCTGATGCAAATGATGATGAAACTGAACTTCGGGTGTTTAACAAACGGTCGATATTCTTCGAATTGCCTTACTGGAAGGTTAGTTCCATAACTTCAAACTTACTTGTTCATATTTAGCTATAATGAGATCATTAGCTTAAGTAGATTAAATGTCTGATGTTTTATTTCTTTATAGAATTAATTACTAATGTTAGGTTTTTTCCTTCTTCTTAGGATTTATTACTACGACACAACATTGATGTTATGCACACAGAAAAAAATGTTTGCGAGAGTATCATTGGTACTCTCTTGAATATAAAGTCCAAAACAAAAGACGGTCTAAATTCCCGTAATGATCTGAAGAGTATGGGAATAAGACCAGAATTGCATCCAAAAGAGATAAATGGAAAAACGATCCTTCCACCAGCACCATACTATTTAAATGACAAGGAAAAGGCTATATTTTATAATAGGATGAGAAATTTGAAGGTTCCATATGGTTATAGTTCTGATCTTAGAAAGCATTTCTCGAAAGATGGTTGCTTAGGTGTTCTTAAGGCTCATGATTATCACGTTCTTATGCAACAAATATTACCCGTTGCTTTGCAAGGACTTTTACCTGTAGGTCCAAGGGAGGCAATTTTCAGGTTATGTTCTTATTTTCACGAAATATGCCAAAGGGCAGTTGATCTCCATAGATTAATAGAACTTGAAGTAGAAGTTGCTGAGACTTTGTGTATGTTGGAGAGATACTTCCCTCCGTCATTGTTTGATGTCATGGTGCACTTGACAGTTCACCTAGCTCGAGAAGTGCGATTATGTGGAATTGTACAATATCGTTGGATGTATCCATTTGAAAGGTATGACAATTTAATTAATATTACTTCTGTTTTTTTGGTTTCGTGTAGAAAGTTAATTAATTACTTATATTAGAGATACTAATATTTAATTAATTCGTAACTGTTGCATACGCGACTTTCTTAGGTATATGAAGACATTCAAAGAATATGTAAAGAATTATGCACAACCTGAAGCTTGTATAGCCGAGTGTTATCTTGGAATGGAGTGTGTTAGGTTTTTTGATATTCGTAAGGCCCAAGCAGCTAAAACAGGAGTAGAGCAAAGGCGCAACGAAAACACTCAAAATGGTTCTATATTGGCAACACGTCCTCTTTCTAAAGGTGTCCAAGTGCGTATGGATAGTGAGAAGTTAAAGATAGCTCACAGATATGTGCTTTTCAACACACCCGAAATTGACCCTTACATGATGTAAGTATGATGTTCATGTTCATTAGAAATGGTCTGTCAATTAATACTTCATTTCTTAATTTTACTTTTGTCTTAGAATGCATATGGACGAGTTAAAATCTTCTGTTAGGAGGGAAATTACTAGTGAAGACCAACTCAATTCCATACATTCTGACACATTTTCAGATTGGTTTCATCAAAAGGTACGCTTAGTCCACTCTTAGTCAGATTATACAGCTTAGAATAGTTTAAATACTAGCAAATATTGCTGCTACGGAAAACTACTATAAGAAACACAAATACGTGTGATTTTGTTTCATTATATCACTTATAACAATCCATGTTAGGCACATCATCACTATAAATCTAACTTATGATGCTTAGATAGCAAATTTAGTTATATTCTTATGTCCTGAGATTATACATTTGTAGGTTAAGATGCAAATTGAACAAGGCATGCCAATATCACACACGGTAGAATGGTTGTCATATGGGCCGTTAGAAAACTGCGTATCATATAAAGGCTTGCTAATCAATGACACTAGGTTTATTACGAAGGATGTTAACAGAGTCACGCAAAACAGTGGAGTTTCAATTGAATCAACAACCTTAGTTGCAGGACGGTCAGAAACTAGTGGATTCTACGGTATTTTAGAAGAAATTCTATTGTTGGACTACAATCATATGTTTCAAATTCCAATATTCAAATGTGATTGGGCTCACACCAATTTTGGTGTGAAGGTAGAAGATGGATTTACATTAGTCAATTTAAAGCAACATAAGAACCAATACTGTAACGATCCATTCATTTTAGCAAAGCAAGCGCGACAAGTTTTCTTTTCTCGAGAGTCGTATACATCTAACTGGTATGTGATGGTGAAACCACCACCTAGGGGTTTCCATGAATTAGAGGAATACAATGAAAAGTATGACACAAATTGCCAACCGGTGGATACTTCAACTCTTGGTTTCCAAATGGATGACGAGGGAGAGAGTTACTTAAGAGAAGATGGGGACTATATCACGGTGGTTCCGACAAAGAAGAAGAACAAAAAGAAGAAGAAAAAGAAGTTCACAAGTTAGATCGGTATTGTATTGTTTTTACTGTATTGTATTGTTACTTTAGCAATATTTGGTGTTATTTTCCTTCTCAGTTATCTACTTCATCTGCTACTCTCAAATTTTTGCTACAGTTGATTGTGTAGTTCTGTATGAGCAATATTTGTATTTCCTTTACTAATACTATTATTGTTCTTCCAAAAAGACAGTTAGCAGCTCCATTTGTGTGCTTAATTATAAAATGATAACTCTGTTACTTTTATTACACCCTTTTTAACTCCGCCAATGTAAATGATACATCATTTCATTGCCGGTCTCAAGCCCGGATGAAGGAGGAGAGAAAATGGGACATTTTAGTTGTTATGGTTGCTATGTTGGCCAAATTAAAATCCGCCTTGGCTCATGTTCTATATTTGAAATTTAACAACCCTTATAAGTGTTGTAATACATTCTATATTTTAACTTCAACAACACTTATAGGTGTTGTAATACATTCTATGTTTTAACTTCAACAACACTTATACGTGTTGTAATACGTTTCTATTAAAAAGAAAACAAATCACCAATTCTTTTGAACCGTAAGGATGGTTCATGAGCTCGACATCCATGCATTAGGTTCATGTTCGAATCCCCCAACCTCTTTTTTTCTCAACATTCTATATTTTAACCTCCACAACACTTATAAGTGTTGTTATACATTCTATATTTTAACTTCAACAACACTGATAAGTGTTGTAATACAGTCTATGTTTTAACTTCAACAACACTTATAAGTGTTGTTATACGTGTCTATTAAAAATAAAAAAAATCACCAATTCTTTTGAACCGTAAGGATGGTAGATGAGTTAGACATCCATGCACTAGGTTCATGTTCGAATCTCTCCTCTAACGTATTTTTCATTATCATATTTTTGTCTTATTCAACAACACTTATGAGTATTGTGATAGGATAAGTCACTATGTTTATGTAACAAAGTTGTTATAGCTAAATGTTGTAGCAACAGTTTTGCTTAAGGAGTTGTCGTTTGTTTCTTCGCCCAACCCCTTGTTTCCCAAGTGTTGGTAGTGATGATATACAACAACGCTTTCTTTGAAATCAGTTGTAAAAGATAGGACTTTCTACAATGTTTAGGAAAGTGTTGTAAATGACCAGTTGTAGATGTACATTTTTCCCATAGTGGTTCCAATTGGGGATGTTTGTTATCGTTCCATGGAATTGCAACCCTGCCCGAACCTATAAGGCAAGTTCAATCCTGGAAGTGAAACTCTAGATCTTGAAGAAACTGCGCAGGCTATGATAAGGAAAACATCAGCCACTGCCAAAGATGACTTGGAATAGATCAAAAATTTGCTTGCAAAGACTACAAATCCCTACCAAAAGGAACATTTAAATTATTGCGCAACTCGATATAATTCTACGCTTACTGAGGGTAGAATTAATCCGGGCAGAGAAGTTTGTTACAACTCATGACTACAATAAATTAAAGGAAGAAGATAGAATCTGCTTACCATTGCCCAAAGGATTGCGAAAATGATTTCGGAGGTTCTGAATCGCCGTTGCTTGATATGAATAACGAATTCTGGGGTGCTAAACATCCTTGACGCCATTGCTTATTTTCTTTTACATCATCCGTAGTTATGGACACGTCATCTCCGATATCTTCTTCACTTTTAATGTAAGAGAGTTTAATCTTTCATTTTCATTCATGTTAATCTTAATAATATAAATAAATTCTCAAGTTCTATTTGATAATTAATGGACCTATATGATCCAAATCTTATCAAACTCTTCTATAAAATGGTGCATACGCGGTCCGCTCCTAGGCCAAACAATATTCCATTGTCGAAATATTTTATTTATATTGGCTAGACCATATCCATATCCATATCCAAGCTCTTTTCCAGTAACAAGTACCGGGTCGAGCAGGGATACTGACTCGTAAAGCCAGAAATCCCCAATTTTGCGGCGAAGTTTTTATGCCGGCTGCCAGCAGGCCGAGACGCAACCCGCCCGAAGGCAAGGAATAATCCTTGACACATGCCGTGTCTATTGTTATGGACAGGGAGTGTATTTACTGTCTAGTTGGGCTTACGCATTCGCGGCCTTTAGCTTAGCAAATCCACTTATACCCTTGCCCAGGAGACATTGGCTAGACCGTCCTTAATTAATTAGTGACTTTCTTTTCATTTATTTTTATATACTTATTGTCGTCTTTTGATGCAAGACAACTTTTTTTAATTTCTTTTTATGGGTAAATTAAATGCAAAATAATTTATTAATTAAATATAAGTTATTATATACATAGGAAAATCATCATAATTTTTTTTTAATATTTAGACTACATCCAAACCAGCCTAGCTTCGTCGATCGATGTAGGAATTTGAGAACCAGAAGGAGGAGGTATGGTTAATGTTAATACATGAAAAATAATACCTTCCTAACGGGTTTGGGATGCCCCAAAAAGGGAAGATAAGCCTAGTATGAGACATGGAGACTTGGGGATTAGGCCCAAGTCCAACAAGAAAATATCCATGAAGGATAAATGAGGAATTAAGGGATAAGAAAGGGATTATATTAAGGAATGGTATTAGAAGTAATTAAGGGAGTTTAGGACATGTGTCATGATGTCATAAAAGGAGGGACTTTTGGGAAAGTCTATATAAAGAAGGACAAAGTATAATGGAAAACCAACTCTCTCTCTCTTACTATTCCTGGAAAAGTAAGGTCATTCGGTGCAGCTAGGACGGGTAGGACCAGAACTGAATTCACCCTTTAACAGTTCAAAATTGAACATGAATGCTTGGAAATACCAGGACAATATATTTCAGGATGCAGTCCAGGGTATCTAATAACTGGGCTCCAACCAGCCCCTGCGCAAACCAATGTGTACCCAGGTCAAGTGTACCCAACCCAAAGCATAACGACAACAACTTATTAGCGCGTTTGGATACTAGTAGCAGAAGTGCTTCTACTTCTCCAAAAGAACAAGTCAGGAACAAATACATTTTGCTTCACGAAAAGGTTTTTGCTTTTTGAAGTTGTTCTGAAGTTTTACACCTATTGGATATGTATCCAAACGCGCTATCCCGATAAAAAGAAGAAAAGAAAGAAAACAAACGCTATAAGAGGTAACCTTTCATTTGTACGATCATGTGGGCAAACCAGCTTAAAAAAAGTTAGTATTGAAATGAGGAAAACTTATATTATTCACGTGTGGTGATGTGATGTGTTTCAATTTCTTAGCTTTTTTTAGCCAAACGCGTTCACTCTGATAAGTTAAAAAATTTACGCCAGTTGTGTAGGGAAGGGAAGTGCTCACTCACGAGTCACACATATTGAAATGTGTGTGCACACTGGGGCTGAAAATAAGTTGAAGTTTATTTCGTTAACAACAATTTAAGGTTTAAATAGTAGTAATAAAGGCGTACAAGAAATACGTAGGAAAACAAGAAGTACACAACCATAACATAGTAACAAGAACAAGTTGTTACAGTTGAGGAATAAAACAGCTGCTCCCATTAGTGATGATTGAATCAAGATTAGAATTTACAACCCTTAATATACCTCCTCATTGTTGCGAGCCTAGCGCCAACTTGTATCCTGACCTGCTTAATGAACTCAAGTTACACTCCGGTTCATCTGTTTTTGTAATTCTATCATGCATCAAACAATTGCTTTGTCAATGTTAGACATGGATATGTTAATGGTTGATGGAGACGAAGTCACATGTTTTGGTTTTTCTGCGCATCAATGTCAACTTTAATTTAAATCTAGGTAGCTATACTTTTGGTTTCGGTAGCTATATGACATTTAAGTTTGAAATCATAAACATTAATATTGCGGGTGGCGTATGTAATTAATTCTCAATATAACAGAGAATGGTATAAAACGAGAATGAGGACAAAATAAATATAACGAGAGTCGGTGAAACCTATTTTTCGTGCCAAGAATTAAAACTCCACTTGTAAAAACTAAAACAAACTTAATAAATTTGTAG
The DNA here is from genome assembly GCA_023529315.1 of Papaver bracteatum. NCBI lineage: Eukaryota > Viridiplantae > Streptophyta > Magnoliopsida > Ranunculales > Papaveraceae > Papaver > Papaver bracteatum. The sequence continues at coordinate 620,462 of JAJJWX010004026.1, forward strand.
TGCTATGATGGTGGGGGTTCATATTCATGAAAGCTAAAGGTTTTGGTTGATTTTAATTAAAGTAGAATTGAGAGGAATCTCAACAAACTATATCACCTGAAATAGCTAAAGCCTCTTACGAAGAAATTACAGAAATTAAATCTGAGAGCAAACAAGGAAAAAAATTAAAAAAGAATAGTCGACTTTTTCAACACGAAATAAATTTATCCAACAACTAAAACAAAATTAATTTCCTTCTTCATGTCTATATAAAATTTCCTTCCCCATGTCTATATGCGACCTACTTCATGAACTGGCTTAAGCAAACTAATAAGCAAAAAGCAAAAAGAATAGTCGATTTTTTCAACACATAATTAATTCATCCAAAAACTAAAGAAAATATTAATTTCTTTCCCCATGTCTATATAAACACTACTTCATCAACTGGCCTAAGCAAAGTAATCAGTTTATTCAGTAGTACTGAAAAGGCGAGGGTACCCAAATATACCTCAAGCTAAAACTTTTACACCTATAAGTTCTTTCTCCGAAAGTGATTGTCTCTGGACTTAGTCGAGACAATAGAACTAATTGGTTCACACTTCGTGAGATCGTCTATATATGGATACGAGATTGAGACAATACAACAACGAAGTATGTTTACTTGATAAGAGGTTCGGACTTAACCAAACACAATAGGATTGCTATCAAGTAAATAGGAATTAGTGTTTGTGTAATTTACTTTAAATTATAATAACAACAATTATAATTGCGGAAAATAAAAGTAAATGACACATCAAGATTTTGTTAACGAGGAAACCGCAAATGCAGAAAAAACCCGGGACCTTGTCCAGAATTGAATACTCTCGGGATTAAGCCGCTATACAAAATCAAACCAACTTCGTATAGTTGAGACCAAGCAACTAAACCTATAGTTCACTTAGTTCCATCTGTATTCCCACGCCTCCGACCTGTAATAAGTCATGTACTTGGAACAATTCCTTTGGTTCATATTCCAAACATTAAAGGAACAACAAATCTGTTTGGTATCAACTCTTTTCAACCAAGTGATATGAGTTCGAAAAAGGCACTTCTGTTTACCTCAAATAAACTCCTTCGTCAGGTTCTTAGATCTATCTTATTCTCAACTACCGAAGGTAATTGTTAAGATCTTGCAATCAATACTTTTAATCACCAAGAATTATATTGATGTCGATCTACACAACTAATCAATCTAATCTACCACGAGGATAAACCGATTATAGTTGGATCCTCTTTTACCGACACAAGTATTGTGCACACCAAAGATTATAAACCCAAATCAGAAATCTTCAAAATCTTCTTAGATCTTCAATAAACACATGCGCACAACAACTTGAATCTCTTATGATCAATCACGCACAGAACGGAGTCTGTTAACAATGGATTATCACAAGATCGTTCTTAGAACTACAAACAGTCTAAAGATCCCTGTCGAAACTTCCATCTAGTTTGAGTGAATCTTATATCAGAAGAGAATATTCTAAAGCATAAACAAACTAGGTGCAACCAAAGTTCAACCACCGTTAGTCAATCGAAAACAAAAGATAAACCGCAATTATCTAGTTTCCTACTAACTGTACTAATAGAGCTTCTCAATCCCAAAGAAGACTTTAAACTGAGCGGTCGTAAGAGATTTCTCCTAATTAGGTTAATATCCTCTCCGAATAGGCGGCTTCACCTGTAACAACACAACTGAGGAAGTTTGCTGTCACGAAGGATTAGTTTGCCAGAAATGCAAACTTCAAGTATTTATAGACAAGGAAGTTTGGACACCAAGGAATTTCCAAAACCGAAAATATTCTCAAGATATGCAATAAAATTCTAAATTCGGTTTCCATAATTCCTAGAAATGCTTTGACCAAAATATTGACCGAAAATATCTTTGGAAAATCTTAACTAGTAAATGCACATTACTAATTCTCATTTTCCTAAAATAAAATCAAAAACCTTAAATAAATGATTCTTAACTTATTTATTTTTCGATGCGGGATTTTATTCCTTTATCTATTAAGGAATAACTTTGAACAATAAAAGATAAGTGTTACTGCATGTGTTCAAAGTGTGTCGACATCCTTACTTTGTAAGTCCTCTTTCATACTTACAACCTTGAAACCGATTTGCCACACTTCCAAACAAGTTTAGAATTGGTTCATCTAACTTTCAAGAATTATGTGATTGATAAAGAACACTCAATAACAAATTATGGGTTTAACGGTTCTACCAAAACAAGTTTCGGTTCTACCTCCGTGTGAGTATTGTGCATAGTCACACTAGCTTTCCAAATATTCGGTTGACTAGGTACTAGGATCGGTTCCCCATATATATATGGTATCTAACTTGTATGTGTTGCACATGTCCATAGGATCGGTGCCCCTTTGCCTAAAAATGTGTTGCACATGTCCATATGATCGGTTCCCCTTTCTTCTAAAAACCTTGTTGCACCTCATATAATGATCGATTCCCCTTTGTGATGTGTTACACCTCTTACTAGGATCGGTTCCCCTTTACCCAGAGTTGGTCATACACAAAATCACAAAATCGATCATACCATCTCAGGTGATTACTTAAGATCAGTTTCACTAATAAAAGTCATACCAATACAAAAGTCAGGCCTTTGTGAATAGTTTTACCAAGAACACAAGAAAGTCATGAGCGGTTATACTAATCACACATATTGGTAGTTCATAAGATATGCAATGAATAACAATACCAATAATGCCAATAATAACAATACCAATAATGCCTGGCGATTTCCTTTTCGACTCACAAACAAGTTCATGAATTTACTTCCTTAAAACACATGTAAAACATTGTTTCCTAGGATGAAATCCTCACCTCATACCCATACATAACCACAATAGCATTCGAACGATTATGTCGATGTCTTATCTATAAAGTGTAATGGTTAAGCAATAAACCTCGTATTGTATTCCTTAATACTATGTCTATCTAGAGTGTTCATGCTTCGAAGTTTTGTTTTCAATATGCACGACTTGAAAGATACATTAGGGAATGAAACAGTTCAAGTCAAATATCACTAACCTCAAGTGGAAGGATGATGTTGTCGTTTTATCTCCTTACTTATCCACTTATTCAAGTCTTCGCAATACTTGTAATGTCTCATACCCTAATACTTTCAAGCTAACCTATACGAAGTTGACTCTAGTACATAATCAAGCGACTCTTTAAATGAGTTTTGATTCACTAAAATATGACAACCAAACTTGACATACCAACGCTTGGTGGGTTCAACCGAGTAATGCTCTAACAATTACATACTAGACAGGCTTGTTATTGAGAGATAGAAAGAGTTCAGTGGCCATAATTCTCAAGAGATTCAGCAATCGGTACGTGATGAAGTCGAGCAAGTTAACAATGAATGGGTTTACTTAGATCTTGCTGGTGGTAATGTTGATAATATGGATTGGTACGAATGATCAAGTTATGGGTGCAGCCACCATGGATGATGAAGCAGAACCAACAGGTCCTAGGTGGTGTGTGAAAAAGTATGTAACAAGTGAGAAAGCACTGAAAGATATTATAGAGTGGACTTTTGGCCAGGTTAAAGTGGATTGTTCCCCTTGTAGGGAAGGTGGAAGCTGTTATGAACCAAATAATCTCTATAGGCAAGCTTCTTTTCTCATGAATCGATATTATCAAGTTAATCGTTAAAAAGAAGATTGTGATTTCAGCGGCAATTGCATCAAGGTTGAATTTAACTCCAGTAAGTTTATTATTCCTTTCTATCTATATATTCCATATACATTGTAGATTCTAGATATGTGTACACTAATTAGGACGCTTATTTTGTTTTGCAATTTGTGGAAGTTGCAATTATGATCAAGTTATGGGTGCAGCCACCATGGATGATGAATCAGAACCAACAAGTCCTATGTGGTATGTGGCAAAGTATGTTGTAAAAACAATGATATGGCCTACGTGCCTTATCATCATATGGAATGGTTTTATCTAAACGACATATCTCTACACCTAAAGTTGTGTATTTTCCCATGAAAGTATGTGTCTTTTGGAATTGGTTCCCATGTCAGTTGTGACTCTTGATGGAAGATTTATTTAAGGAGATCAAGAACAGGTCCTTACACTCACTAAAAAATAAATTCTCAACAAATTATGTAACCATCGTACAGAGAGAAATAAGGAACAGTAAGAGTGTATACATACTTTGTAAAAATTGTTCTTACTTCATTGTGTTCAAACTAATCATGGAAGCGACTGGAATTCTTGTATTCTTCATTAGGTTTTCATTATTGGTTCTTTTATTCATCAAGATCAAATGAAAAATGATCATATGTATGTGATCTATCTTACTTCCGCATAAAGAATTTTCTAACATTTGGTATCAGAGCCACAGGCTGCTCTGGTCCTTGTTTGATTTGATAGTACTAATCATGATTTAAAACCATAAATTTATATAATAGTAAAATTATAGAACAAAAAAACTTAAGAACTAATATCCTATGATCATGCGAGTGTATGAACCCGTTGGATTTTGTTCTGTTACTTGGTTTGGTTGTTTGTTTGTTATAGGATTCCATGATTATGATTAGTATATATATTCTGATAGATATCTTTCACTTATCCTTGTTATTTCCTTAATTATCTCATATTTTCACTCATGTATAAGTGAAATATGGTTAGATATGAAAATTGATAGGATAATCAACATTTCATACGTATTTAAGGATATCCTGTATATATCCATTGTTTCCATAAATGATTCCTTGAATCAATTAAATGTTGGAATACGGTTAAACATGCATTTCATGCAATTTTAAAGATCTTATATTCACTGTTTCCATAATTATCTCATGCTTTAATGAAAATTTTGGAATTTTATCACATTCTGTTGACGTGATTTGTGGGTTAAGTTATGATATTTCCTAAGTTATCTCTCTACATACTATAATGTGTTTCAAATAAGTTGAAAAACTTAATGCCTTCATGCATCCCGAGAAACGTATGTAACGGAGAAAGATATTTTAGGATAATATTTAGTTATTATTTAATTAATTTGAATTAATTAACTAATTTATTTTATAAGATTATCCACAGCATCTTATAAATTGAAAGTTCAAAGTTGCAAACAACTACAGGTTCTGCCCCACAGGGAAAACTTTAGGCGTTGTTTGGGATATGAAATTAAATGAAATGTTAGATTGAAAACTTCTTAATGCCTATAGGTGAAAGATGTTTTTAATTTAATATTTTAAATTTATTTGTCATATCATACGACATCATATATACAATTATGTCTTTTGTATTTTTAATATTATGTGTTGTTGTGACTTATACCCACAGGAGTGTTACAATAACTTGAAGTTTTAACTAGAATAGTAAACATTTGGTTGAATATCTAGATTTTGTTGTGTTTGCTTAGATAATTGATATTAAACATGCTTGTTTGTTATCATTTCTAGTTATGAAATCTGCCATTTTGCATATTCCATCTCTTCATATCCCAATATTGAATGGTGGGACTTCCGGTGTACAAAATTACAACATATCATTAGTATGTTTTGAGTCTAATATGGTCGATTTCCATCATAATACTTGGTGGATTTATTCTTGTTCTACAATCCATATTGCTAATGCTATGCATGGTTTCCTTAACCAAAGAAAACCAACAAGTAGTAAATGTTACATCTATTCTGGGAATATGATTCCTTCAACTGTTGAATTTGTTGGAACCTTTAGACTCGTTCTTAACTCTGTTTTTACTTTGGATTTAGAAAGAACTTTTTACACTCCTTTGTTTTCTAGAAATATGATTTATCTTTCAAGACTTGTTCCTTTTGGTTTTGAAACTAATATTAAAAATAGTTTTTTTAAGTTTGTTAAAAGACTCGGTTGTTATTGGTTTTCCAAAACTTGAAAATGGTTTATACAAGCTTAATTTAGATTCTTCTTTTAACCATAACCTTTGCACTACAACAGAAAGTATTGGAATAAAGTGTAGTATTGTGAATAAAGAGTACGTCATCTATGTTATGGCATAAAAGATTGGGACATATCTCCATTCCAAGGTTAAAGAGGTAAGTGAAAGAGGGTATTTTGAAAAATCTTGATTTCTCTGACTTCGGTACTTGTGTAGACTGTATAAATGGAAAACAAACTAACAAGATAAAGAAAATTGCTAGGATAAGTTCCAACATTTTGGAAATCATTCATACTGATATATATGTAGACCGTTTACATCTCCATGTTTGAATGGTCAAAATGGTTCATCACCTTTATTGATGATCATACAAGATTTTTGTATCTCTATCTTCTTAATGATAAAATTGAAGCATTAAATGTTTTTAAATCATTTAAAGTAGAAGTGGATAAACAAACTGGTAAGGTAATACAGATTGTAAGATCAGATAGAGGTGGTGAATATTATGGAAGATACAGAATTAAAATAGTTGAGGCTAGAAATGCAAGATTTATAGAGGATAGCGATTCACAATTTCACAAATAACTAAACATGCACCTTCTTTAGAATTACCCGCTTCTTAATACAATTTCACAAAATGTCATACAAGAAGAAGTGGCGATTCAAGACCTACCACTTAATAAGGATCCAATCATAATGGAACCTGAAATACAACATATTCAAAATGAAAATATTGAGATTCCAGTTAGAAGATCCTCTATAAGAAGGAAATCTGCAATACCCTCAGATTATGAAGTGTATCTTCAAGAATATGACTATGAGATTGGAGTTGGGTATGATCCAATAACGTTTTTACAAGTTGTTAATGGTGCCAAATCTAAACTTTGGATCGAAGCCATGAAAGAATAGATGGATTCCATGGATAATAATCAAGTTTGGGACCTTGTGTAATTACCTAAAGGAGTTAAAGGGATTAACTCAAAAGAAGGGTATTGATTACCATGAGACTTTCTCTACAGTTTCAAAGAAAGACTCATTTAGAAAAATCATAAAATTAGTAGCTCATTTCAACTTAGAGTTGCACCAAATGGATGTGAAAACTGCATTTCTCAATGGAAGTATAAATGAAGAAGTGTATATGGTGCAACCTCAAGGTTTCTCTTCAAGTCAAGGTGATCATATAGTTTTCAAACTAAGGAAATCTATATATGGGATTAAACAGGCATCCCGCCAATGGTATATGAAATTCTATAATGTGATATCTTCATTTGGTTTCTTGGAAGACGTTATGGATCAATATATATACCTTAAGGTTAGTGGGAGCAAACTAATCGTTCTTATCCTATATGTAGATGATATTTGTTGGCTAGTAATGATCTGGGACCGTTACATGAGGTTAAACAATTTCTTTCACAAAACTTTGAAATAAAGGATATGGTTGAAGCCTATTATGTTATAGGCATTGAGATTCATAGAGACAGGTCCCAAGGGACATTAGGATTGTCTCAAAAACACATACATAAACAAAGTTGTGGAAGATTCCAAACGCAGAATTATGCACCTAATATATTATTTGTTCAAAAAGGAGATAAGTTAAGTTAAGATAAATACAGAAAGAATGATCTAGAAAGGAAAAATTATGGAAACCATTCCATATGCATCAGTCGTTGGAAGCTTAATGTATGGCAAGTCTCTACAAGACTTGACGTTGCTTTTGCAATCGGAATATTGGGAAGATTTCAAAGTAACCTTGGCAATTACAGGGTATGTAGCATGTTATGAAGCAGCTTCACAAGCTATAAGGTTATAGAGTTTTATCACAGGACTACGAAATTTGGATTCTATTTCTAAGCCATCATTGTTGTAATGTGATAATTTAGCTACAGGTTTTCTACTCCAACATCAAGAAAAGTGGGAGTAAGAATTATCATATCGATATCAAGTAGCTTTTGTAAGAAAATATGTCAAGTTAAATCACGTGACTAAGGAGCACATTAACACTGCATTTATGCTTGTAGATCCATTGAAAAAAGGATTATATCCTCAGTTATATAGGGATCTTGTTAAGCATATGGGTCTGATCAACCTTTGATGTGTGTTATGTATTATGCGTTTAGACACTTTCTGAATTATGTGACTTGCAATATTTAGGAATAAAAAATTTATATTTTCCATTCAGGTTGTATACATAAGGTCTTGGAATATTAAAAATATCTGATTGGAAACAACAGTCGAACCTGAATAAGTAATTGGTACTTACTCATAAATCCATTATGATGGACCTAATTATGAAAACAATGTTATCGCGATACATGGAAGGGATTGCTCGTTGATAGTTTTGACCGCCATGATTCGAACATTAATTTTGTTTGCAGGTTCCATTTTATTGAGAACTACCACTGGCCATATAAAGAATATTCCAAATTCACTTACTTATAAGATGAAGGTAAATGCCTATTATGAGACAAACTTGTGTCACATGGGCCAAGTGGGAGTATGTTGGAAAACAAATGATGTGTCACATGTTCCTTATCATCATATGGAATGGTTTCATCTAAACGACATGTCTCTACACCTAAAGTTGTGTCTTTTCCCATGAAAGTATGTGTCTTTTGGAATTGGTTCTCATGTTTGTTGTGACTCTTGATGGAAGAGTTATTTAAGGATATTAAGAACATGTCCATATACTCACTGAAAAAGAAATTTTTAACAGATTATGTAACCATCATACAGAGAGAAATAAGGCATAGTAAGAGTGTAGATAGACTTTGTAATAATTATTCTTACTTCATTGTGTTCAAACTAATCATGGAAGCGACTGGAATTCTGGTATTCTTCATTGGGTTTTCATTATTGGTTTTTTTATTCATCAAGATCAAATAAATAATGATCAGAGGTATGTGATCCATCTTACTTGGATCCGCATAAAGAATTTTCTAACAAAGTATGGAACAAGTGATCAAACACTACAAGATATAATAGATTTTGTTTGTGTCCAGGGTAAAGTGGATTGTTCCCCTTGTAGGGAAGGTGGAAGTTGTTATGAACAAAAATAATCTCTACAGACATGCTTCTTTTCTCATTAATCGTTATTATCAAGTTAATCGCAACGGATGGGCTTGTCATTTCAGTGGCCATGGTATCCTGATTGAATTAACCCCAGTAAGTTTCTTATTCCTTTATGTATGTATTCTATACATTCTAAATTCTGAATTCTATATATATGTAGACTAATTAGGATGCTTATTTTGTCTTGCAGGTTGTGGAAGTTGCAAGTATGATCTTAACCAACAGTGATTTTAAAGAGAGGGGAATGAATTAGAAGCTTTATTAAATAAATTAGCGCTTCACTATATGGGTCGGGGAAAGAAAAAATGGAGTTGAAATCTTATTTAAAGGTTGAAAAGGGAAGGGAGAGGGCATTAGTCTGGTTCCTTATAACCCAAAACTAGAAAAATCTAGCTAAATATACATCTCGAAAACATTAATTTGGTAACATATATCGGAACTTTAGTTTCGGTTAACTCCGGTACTTATGTTGAAAAACAACAATAAAAAGGGAGCAGGGACGGTCTTAGGAATACCTTAGCATGAAACGAACAAAAAAAATGCAAAAAATATAATAACAATAATTTAAGGGAATATTTGTTAACACATCTTACAAATTTTGAATTTGGCTTTATAAAATAAACTACTTTCAATTACCATTTACCCACATTTTCAAAACATACGCCGATTTTTAATTTAGGATATGCAGTCTCTCAAATTTGTTCATATATTTACTGACGTTCTCACTTTTACACTTTTAAAGAAATTAATGTGCCTCAATTTTAGTTTATATATGCAAACTTATATTGTATGATCTTTTTGAACAAAATTCACATTTTTCCAAAAGAAATTTAGGATCCAAATGATTTCTTTAAAAGATAAAATTTACATACTCTCAAATTTGTTCATATATTTGGACCTCTTGAGTAGTCCAACTGCTTCGTTCTCACTTTTACACTTTTAAAGAAATTAATGTGCCTCAATTTTAGTTTATATATGCAAACTTATATTGTATGATCTTTTTGAACAAAATTCACATAGAAATATTTCCAAAAGAATATCATTTTTTTAATGCAAAGTAGTCTTTTATGCTTTGAAACTCAATATCATAAAGATATTCACGCGCGGAAAAACTAAATAGTATACTTATATTATATTATATTGATGAATTTTTATTTAAGGGAATATTTGTTAACACATCATATAAATTTTGAATTTGTCCTTACAAAATAAACTACTTTCAATTACCATTTACCCACATTTTTTTTCAAAACATACAAGGAAAACTAAATAGATTTTTTTAATCTAGGATATCATATAAATTTTGAATTTGCAAAATAAACTCTCAATTAATTTTGTTCATATTTTTATCTTCCTCGAATTTGTTCATATATTTACAGACGTTCCCACTTTTAAACTTTTAAAAAAATTAGTGTGCTTCAATTTTAGTTTATATATGCAAACTTATATTGTATGATCTTTTAGAACAAAATTCACATAGAAATATTTCCAAAAGAATATCATATATTTTTTTAATGCAGAGTAGTCTTTTATGCTTTGAAACTCAATATCATAACGATATTCATGCGCGGAAAAGCTAAATAGTATACTTATATTATATTATATTAGTATTATATTATATTATATTGATGAATTTTTATTTTTCCCATTAGTATTAATTAATAATGAAAGTGTTCTTAATTTATTAAAAATACAATTTCTCATGATTTAAAGGTTTCTTTTCACATATGAATATAACCAAATTAATATCTTTTTGCCTACAATTTGTTTTTTGGTATACATTATTTTTGTGTTGTTTGCTTATGTAACCTTCTTTGTGCATATGAATTTTTAAAAAAGTTTGTATGTTTTGGTCATTTTGTAATTGCAACGCAACTGGTCTATTTAACACCAGTTTAAATTGTGTTTGAGTTACAAACCAGAAAATCTTAATATAAATATTTTTTCTTAAATATGATATCATATACAATGGAAAAAGAGGAATGATATTTGATTGAAAAATATGCATATCCTTATATCTGGTGATTCTTAATCATAATTTGGTAAAGAACAAACACTATATTATTAATTTGAGTTACTAACAATATAATTAATGTCAACTTATTATGCTTGTGATTAGTTATGTGATAGAGTAACATGCCATTAGAGTTAAGAGTTAATAGAATTTGAATATTCGATAACTATCAAAAAAAAAAAACGGCTGAAAAACATGTGTGCAAATGACTAGGAATAGTTATCCTTGATTGGTTGATGTTCTGGTTAGCTCATCATGTTTCTAAGCTTCCTGATGAAACTCAATGTTTGTTTATTACTATCTTTTAATTTTGTCTCTTTAGAGTAGTAGAAATAATATAGTTTTCCAAAACTCTAAGGAATCTCACATTGTTGTCTTAAATAAACCTAGATCCGTACTTTTGACTAGGAAACCTAAACTTCATATATCTTCTTCAATCTCCATTGATTACTTGGAAAAATGGATTCCCCAACCCCTTGGTTAGATAAAATGTAATATTGGCGGTGTCTTTGATGATATTTCCCTGGAATATGGTATAGGCTATGTGATGAGATATTTCTCCAACAAAGCCTTCTTTTGTGCTTCAATAGTTTTTGAAGTTGAATCTAATGAAGTTAGAACTATTTTGGAAGTCTTGAAGAAAGTTGTGGAGCAGAAACTTACACACATCATCATTGAAAGTGATGCAAAGTAAATCACCAACTAATTTTCAGGTAGAGAGTTTGATGAAGATTCTAGGATGGATGTTATCTTTAAAGACATTCAGTTATCTGCTTCTAGTTTAGCATCTTGTATTTTTACTTTCGACCTTGAATCTGTAACTCTGTTGCTCATGATCTTGCTTAATGGTGAAAAAGCGGGGTTCTAACAACCTCATCAAATATTTCGCTTAGCAATGTGTATGGACTAACTCCAATATACTTTCAAGAGAATCAACTAGACAATTAGACTTAATCTTATAAAAAGTATATCAAAGTGTTTATATCTCAATCTTTCAATTCAATCCGCAATCAAACAAATAATAATTTGCGAGCCCAATTGAATATAAATGAGATTACTTGAACGGTACCAAAGACCAATATTCAAGGATCAATCAACAATCAAATTTTGGATTTACCAATTGATCGATTCAATGCACAACCTGTGATATTTTAATTATATAATAGAATATAATGCGGAAAAGAAATAACACAGACACCAGAAGTTTTGTTAACGAGGAAACCGCAAATGCAGAAAAACCCCGGGACCTAGTCCAGATTGAACACCACATTGTATTAAGATCCTACAGACACTAGCCTACTACAAACTAACTTCGGCATGGACTGTAGTTGAACCCAAATCAATCTCACACTGATTCAAGGTAAGTTGTGCTCCTTACATCTCAGATCCTAGCAGGATACTACTCACTTGATTCCCTTAGTTGGTCTCACCCACAACTAAGAGTTTCTACGACCCAAAGTCGAAAACTTGATAAACAAATATGTATCATACAGAAAATCTATAGGAATAGATAAATCTGTCTTCTACAGAAATACCGGACTTATATTCCTGAAGAATAGCCTAGAAATGTCAATCACCTCACAATAATCTTAATCGACTAGCGAAAAAAGATATTGTGGAATCACAAACGATGAGACGAAGGTGTTTGTGACTACTTTTATATCTTCCCCTATTAGAGATATAAATCTCAAGACAATCTTATGATTGTACTCAATCAAGATAGAAACAAGAAGATCAGATCACGCAAATATAGAAAAAATAGTTAGGTCTGGTTTCACAATCCCAATGAAGTCTTTAAGTCGTTAACCTACAGGGTCTCGTGAGAAACCTAAGGTTAAAGGTGAATCAACTCTAGCTTATACAACTATTATCACACAGGAGGTGTGGGGATTAGGTTTCCCAGTTGCTAGAGTTCTCCTTTATATAGTCTTCAAATCAGGGTTTGCAATCTAAGTTACCTTGGTAACAAAGCATTCAATATTCACCTTTACATGAAAACCTGATTAGATTCAAGCTAATATCTTTCAACCATTAGATCGAACTTAGCTTGTTATACGCAAATGAAATGTAACTTCATTGAGGTTTGAGTAACCGTACCTAAATGTGCACACTTAGTTGGTTCAACAATAGTTAGCCATATGAGCACTTTCATATCAACCTTATTCATCTTCACCATAACTAGTTCAAATGACTCGAATGAACTGGTTAGAGAGTTGTTCAATTTCTTAGATCTTATAGAAGTATACAAGACACAGTCGAAGTAAAATCGGTTTTTATTTACTCAAATCGATTCATGAACATTATAGCCACGGTTTGTAAAGATTGCATTCCTTAATATATAAATGTTTTCGTTCATGAAAAAACCGATTTTCAAAAGTAACCTACTTAAGTATGCATACGGGTACGCATACTTAAGTAACCGGTTGAGTTTGTTTTTACTTTCAAACTCCAGCAGAAATTCACGGACGTGAACTTTCCGCCAGTATGCGTACTGGTACGCATACTTACCCGTATTTCCAACAACCGCCAGTACGCGTACGGGTACGCATACTTTGGGTTCCCAGTTTTGGCCTTTTACACAAATGTGAGAACACACCATGTTTATATCCAAAGGTGGTTACATGTTCTAAACTCTCATTTTAATCATTGAAACTTTCTTAGAGGATGTTATATAGTTGTTATTTAGCAAACTATTTTTCATCAAAGCGATTTTCAAGTTATTGAAATATTCAACATGACTTTCATCACGAGTAAAGATGAACTTGTCTAAACAGAAAGCTTACCAACACATATTTCGGGAAATAGATAAGCGAGATATACTCGGCTCTAAATAGCAAATATGTATAATCGAAGTCTATAAAGAAATACGACTTTTGTCTCAAGATATGAGATATAATAGATAGACTTTTGAGTGATAGATAAGTTCAAGTCTCCACATACCTTTTTGTCGATAAAGTTCCACAAGTTCCTTGAGCAGTTCTTCGTCTTTGCATGATGAACGTCGTTGAGTCTAGAGCTCAACTACACTTACTATCCTAGTCCGAGACTTATCTATAAGTAGACTAGAAATCAAGACTTACAGTTTTGGAAACTAAACTTTACAAACAAGCTTGAGATAGCAACGCTTGCGAGTTCGACCGAGCAATTCTCTAACAATCTCCCCCTTTGTCAATTTTAGTGACAAAACTATCAATATATATGGAATACAAAAAAATAAACTTTGTAGCTTATCATCCAAATGCTTGATCTCCTTGGTTCTTCAACATTAATTACTCGAAATCTGTGTCACTTCCAAGTACTCCAATAATTATGAAGATGTTCAGTTCAGTATCATCGTTGTTGAAGATCCGTAGCTATAACAATGAGAAAACAATAGCTCTCAATCATTGTTATACAGTGTCATAGTATTATTATTCATCATCAAAGTTCAATTTTATCACAACTTTGATAACAATACTATGGTGATATGTATTACTCCCCCTTAGTCAGTACATCATCTCACATGAAAACCACTCCCCCATATATAATGATCCGAAAATATGTATTTGTAGTGTGAACTACACATTAATTCTCCCCTTTTTTGTTAATAAAATTGGCAAAGGTATGAAAATTAGTGGGGTCCTAATGAAATTTCCATAGAGATACTTCATGACCGAAGGAAAAGCACATATTAACTTTTTAGATGCAATCATATAACCGAAACTAAATGCATTCATCAAAGATTTTATAAAGATACAAGATAACCCCTATAATATTCCACAACCGCACTCCCCACAAAGATTTGGCAATTAAGCACAGGTTCAAAAAGAACTCTCCCCCATAAAAATTTCATTCCCGAAAGAACAACAAGAGAGACCTTACTTTCACAAGAAAAGAAGGATTTCTTTGGAAATTAATTAACAAATCACATAAGACTATGAATTTGTATCCAAAAATATCAATTAAATTAACCACAAGAGAACCCATGATTAATTTAATCAGAAATGCTCACATAAGAAAACTTACGGAGACGCACAATATTTTACATAAAAAAAATGGATTAGGGAAGATCAATACTGCGGAATAAACAAAGATTCATTCTATTCTTCATCATTATTTTTCACAATGACGTATAATAGACATAATCTTTGTACACAAAAGTCCATCCTATCTTCCATCAATATTTGCATAATGACATAATAGGCTTATCTTTTGTTTGTCAAAAGTTCATTCTGTTAGAGAATTGCTCGGTCGAACTCGCAGGCATTGCTATATCAAGCATGTTTGTCAATATTAGTGATCAAAACCGTATGTCTTGATTTCTAGTTTACTTATGACTAAGTCTCGGTCTAGGATAGTTAAGTATAGTTGAGCTCCATACTCCATGGCGATTATCTTAAGAAGATGAAGAACTACTCAAGGAACCAGTGGAACTTCATCTGACCAAAAAGGTATGTGGATACTTGAACTTATGTAGCGCTCAAAAGTTTATCTATCTCCTACTCTTGAGACAACATTCGTATAAGTATGATAGTTTTATACATACACATTTGTTAGTTCGAGCCGAGTTTACTCGCCTATATTTTTATCGAAATATGTGTTGGTAAGATTTGGCTTTAACCATTTTTCATCTTTACCCGTGATGAAAGTCATGATGATGTTTCAATCTTGAAAATAGCTTTGATGACGGTAGTCTATTCTCATGTCTAAGGACTATTATAACATTATAGAAGAATTTTCAATGATTGAAATGTATAGTTGAGATTATGTAACCACATATATATGGATATAAGCATATATAGTGTGTTCGCACATTAGTGTATAAGTCCATGTGCCGGAAACCAAGTGCATGCATATGTGTGCATGCAGTATTGGTGAAGGAGATAGTTTGGGTATGCGTACCCGTACGCGTACTGGCGGAAGTTTTCTAACCTAAAATTTCTGCTGGAGTTTGTAGTTTTCAAACTAGTAAATCAGTCACCTTAGGTACACATACCCATAGAAGTTTTCATACTGAAAATTTCTGCTGAGTTTGTAAACTAAACTCCAGTAGCTAAGGTACGCATACCCGTACGCGTACCCAAGCTGGTTATATTTCTCAAATCGGTTGTTCATGAACTTAAACAATAAATCAATAAGGAATGCAATCTTTGAAAACCGTGGCCATATTGTTCATGAATTTATTCGAGAGAATCAAATGATTTTTTTTTCCAATTGTGTCTATGTATAAATATCTAATCAATTGAACAACTCTTCAACTAGTTCTTTTGAGTCATTTGAACTAGTTGTGAAGAAAATGAATGTGGTTGATATGAAAGTGCCCATATGGCTAACCATTGGTTAACTATTCATGAACCAACCAAATGTACACGTTTAGGTACGATTACTCAAACCTAAATGAAATACAATTCATTTGTGTGTGTGACAAGTTAAGTTTCGATCTGACGGTTGAAAGATATTAGCTTGGATAAATCAGGTTTTTCATCTAACAGTGAATATTGAGTGATTTGTTACCAAGGTAACTTAGATTGCAAACCCTGATTGGAAAACTATATAAAGGAGATGTCTAGCACCTAGAAAAACTAATCCCCACACCTCCCGTGTGATACAAGTTGGTTTTGCTTGAGTCGATTCTCATTTAACCGTAGGTTTCTTCTCAAGACCATGTCTGTTAACGACTTAAAGACTTCATTGGGATTGTGAATCCAGACGAAACTACTTCTCTTGTAGTTGAGCGATCTGATCTTGCCATTTTCTATCGTAAGAGTTCAACTGAATAATTGGCTTGAGATTATAGCTCTGATAGGGCAAGATAAAAAGAAATCACAAACATCTTCGTGTCTTCATTTGTGATTCCGCAATATCTAGTTTCGCTATCATACGATTTAGATTATTTTGAGGTGATCAATAATTCTAGGTTGTTCTTCGGGAATATAAGTCCGGGTTATTGACTCGTAGGTTTATCTG
Organism: Papaver bracteatum; assembly: GCA_023529315.1. Lineage (NCBI taxonomy): Eukaryota > Viridiplantae > Streptophyta > Magnoliopsida > Ranunculales > Papaveraceae > Papaver > Papaver bracteatum. The sequence continues at coordinate 637,405 of JAJJWX010004026.1, forward strand.
TGGGAGACAAATTTATCTATTATCGTAGACTTTTCTGTATGATACATATTTTTTTATTAAAGTCTTCGACTTTGGGTCGTAGCAACTCTTGGTTGTGGTTGAGATCGGCTAAGGGAATCAAGTGCGTAGTATTATGCTGGGATCAGATACGTAATGAGCGCAACTATACCATGAATCAGTATGATATTGATTAGGATTCAACTACAGTCTATACTGAAGTTAGTTTGTAGTATGCTAGTGTCTGTAGCGTCTTACAATGTGGTGTTCAATCTGTACTAGGTCCCGAGGTTTTTTTGCATTTGCAGTTTCCTCGTTAACAAAATTTCTGGTGTCTATGTTATTTCTGTTCCGCATTATATTTTGTTATATAATTGAAATATCACAGGTTGTGTGTTGTATCGATCAATTATGAAATCCAACCTTTGGTTGTTGATTGGAAATTGATTGATCCTTGGATATTGGTCTTTGGCACCATCCAAGTTTGTATCTCTTGTATTTGATAAAAACTCGCAGATTTCTATTTGCTTGAGTATAGATCAAATCGAGAGATATTAACTCCTTCATATACTTTTTATTAAGATTGAGTCTGACTGTATAGTTGATTCTCTTAAAAGTATATTAGAGTTAGTCCATACAGATTGCTAATCGAAATATTTGTTGAGGTTGTTAGACCCCATCTTTTTCACATTCAACCTTTTATCAATACTTTCATACCGACATATGAAAGACTTAACTTTTGACTACGTATGGGACAATCAAGGTTCACGGATGCAAACACACATATGCCATAACAAGTTTCAATATATGAAACCGTAAGATTAATACTGCAAAATAATCTTCCAAATAAACTTTAGAATTTAAATAAATAAATCTAAAAACATTGTAAGATGAAAATCATTGGAAATAGATATGTGTACTCACAATAATGGCTATTCCAAACCCTAGTTATCCTTCTTAAAAACATAAGAATAAATTCTCATAAGAACCTTCCTAGACATAATAAGAATCAAGTTTCTTTGATAACATCATACCTTTGAAAGGGTCCATCATAAAAGGTATCACTAATATCCTTGATTCTCTTGACCGTAGAGACCCCATGTTCATGTGTGACAACATTAATTTTCCGATCAGCAATACGGGCAATATTCCTTGCTTTGACATAGTCCATGATGAGTTTGTTTTGATTCTTGATCAAGATGTTTTGAATATGAAGCATTTTGGCATGCTCATCAATAAGATGATTTATTTGCAGTTGAAGATTTGCAAACTCGACCCTAGAGTCATTCTGAAAAATAATTAAATCCTTGACAGATTCTCCAACCCAGGAGTTGAACTCTTTCCTTTCAATCATCCTTTTTAAGACCAGTTCTTGAACAGAATCGCATCCTTTAGAGTCATCTTTCATCTCAAGATTCACAACTTCTTGAGGTCTTCAGGAGTTTTCCATATTTTTTTTTAATTAGGGAAGACAAAACAATATACGACATATATATGGTTTCAAGAAAGAGAGTGACACCCTTGTTGTGGAAACCCTAAAACTCCCAAGAGAGACACGGATGTTCGTGGACTAGTTGACAATAACAAAACAGAAGAGATCCAAGAAGAATAGAGTACTCTCTGTTTTCATATATCCCTCATCATCATGACTCAATAATTAAAAATGTAATCATAGCATAAGAAGGAGATACACAACAAAAAAATAAAATAGCATAGTCAAACATAAAAAAAAAATGGAAAACTACACTAGACTTGAGTATCTCCCAAATGTCATTCTTGCATCTCTCAAGTTAGATACAAGAATGAAATTTCCTACGATTAGGTAGTGAAGTGAAATGTAATCCCACTCTTAGTATTGATATATGAGTCGTAAATTCCATCTGAAGGTATGAACCAGGTATTCCTTCCCTTCTTTTGGTTATCTCTTATTCCAGAAGGATTCAAAATAACCTTGTTAGGTGATCCATCGGATATATTTTTCTGAGGATAGGACCTATATAAATTGGTTCCATAGGGTTATAAAAGACATGTCTCCACCATATAGACTTAAATTTACCAGACTTATTCTCATAAATACTCGGAACATGCACTTTTTTGGTGTAAGAATTTGCACCATTCGAAGGAACACGATTCCTGTGGAGATTTTGGGATGTATGACCATTGAAATCCATTTTATGAGAATCCTATTTTTCTATAGGAATGAAATCCATTATAATGGTCATTAGAGAGTTAACTCTGTCGACAGTGAAAAGAAGTAGATTTTGAAGATCAGAAATTTGTTTCATTCTAGCAAAACAGATGGATATAGTGATTTTTTTTCCCACAGGAGGAAAAGGTTCGAGGAAGAGAAACATTGGAAGGAGCATGTTTTAAGTTCATAGCCCTATTAGAAGATTGCTAGATATTCTTAGCAGGAACTTCCTTTGGAGAACATCTCTTCATGTACTGTAATTATTTCTGAGAATTGGTGATCGGTACCAAAGAATTTCTCATTAAAACAGAGTTTTCCTTTTTCAAGGATTTGCACTGTTCTTGGGATAGTAAAATGGATGCACCCAGTTTCTCTTTTTCAACATGAAATATGTTTAGATCGGATGAATGCGTTTCGATAAAAAGTTTTTCTCTAATTGAGTCTTCTTTAACAATATTCTCAAGAACACTAATCTTTTCACGCTGTAGCGTAGTTTCTCGAATTAGTTTTTCAATATTGTTGGAGAAGGACTCAATGATGCTATAAAATTCCCATTCTCGACCAAGAGACTTTTCAAATTCATCAATGAGCTGAGCATGATTTTGAAAATCAATAGTCTCAGTGGATTTTTTTGAGATTCTGGTGAGATCAATTTCAACTTTTGAAATCACGTCAAATGTCTCATTTGAGGGAATGTTATTAAAATTTGATAAAATAACCTTTCTACCTCGGTATTTGGAAGAATCACCTAATGAGTTATCCTTTGAGGCAATTCCAAGACAATTGGCATAATTAAAAACTTTGGAAGACATTTTGGTGTACGTAAATGCAAGAGATGAATTTCTGTCCACAGAGTCAGATTGCTACAAACACATACTTATGAGGTCTTTAAACGTGTTTGCCTGCTCTGATACCAATTGAAAAAGTGGGGGTCTAACAACCTCACCCAGTATTTCGCTTAGCAATCTGTGTGGACTAACTACAATATACTTTCAAGAGAATCAACTATACAGTTAGACAAAATCTTCTAAAAAGTATATCAAAGAGTTTATATCTCAATCTATCAATTCAATCCGCCATCAAACAAAGAATAATTTGCAGCCCGACTGAATATAAGAGAGATTACTTGAATGGTACCAAAGACCAATGTTCAAGGATCAATCAATTTCAATCAACAACCAAAGGTTGGATTTTCCAATTGATCGATTCAACGCACAACCTGTGATATTTTAATTATATAACAAAATATAATGCGGAAAAGAAATAAAACAGACACCATAAGTTCTGTTAACGAGGAAACCGCAAATGCATAAAAACCCTGGGACCTAGTCCATATTGAACACCACATTATATTAAGACGCTACAGACACTAGCCTACTACAAACTAACTTCGGTCTGGACTATAGTTGAACCCCAATCAATCCTTACGTCTATGATCCCAGCATGATACTACGTACTTGATTCCCTTAGTTTATCTCACCCAGAACTAAGAGTTTCTACGATCCAAAGTCGAAGACTTGATAAAAAAATCTGTATCACACGGAAAAGTCTATAGGAATAGATAAATCTGTCTCCCATAGAAATACCTACGAGTTTTGTTCCGTCTTTTGATAAATCAAGGTGAATAGGAACCAATTGATATACCGGACTTATATTCCCGAAGAACAACCTAAAAATATCAATCACCTCGTAATAATCTTAATCGACTAGCAAAATAAGATATTGTGGAATCACAAACGATGAGACAAAGGTGTTTGTGACTAATTTTATATCTTGCCTATCATAGATATAAATATCAAGCCAATCTTATGATTGTACTCAATCACGATAGAAATATCAAGATCAGATCACGCAACTACAGATAAAATAGTCGGGTCTGGCTTCATAATCCCAATGAAGTCTTTAAGTCGTTAACCTACAGGGTCTCGTGAAAAACCTAAGGTTAAAGGAGAATCGACTCTAGCTTATACAACTAATATCACACAGGAGGTTTGGGCATTAGGTTTCCCAGTTGCTAGAGTTCTCCTTTATATAGTCTTTAAATCAGGGTTTGCAATCTAAGTTACCTTGGTAACAAAGCATTCAATATTCAACGTTAGATGAAAACATGATTAGATTCAAGCTAAAATCTTTCAAACGTTAGATCGAAGTTAGCTTGTTATATGAAAATGAAATGTAACTTCATTTAGGTTTGAGTAACTGTATCTAAATGTGTACACTTAGTTGGTTCAACAATAGTTATAACCAATGGTTAGCCATATAAGCACTTTCATATCAACCTTATTCATCTTCACCATAACTAGTTCAAATGACTCAAATGAACCGGTTAGAGAGTTGTTCAATTGCTTAGATCTTATAGAAGTATACAAGATACAATCGAAGAAAAATCGATTTTGATTCACTCGAATCGATTCATGAACTTTATAGACAAGGTTTGCAAACATTGCATTCCTTAGTATATATATAAATGTGTTCGTTCATGAACAAACCAATTTTATAAAGTAACCTACTTAAGTATGCATACGGGTACACATACTTAAGTAAAGGGATTGAGTTTATTTTCACTTTCAAACTTCAACAGAAATTCAAGGACGTGAACTTTCCGCTAGTATGCGTATGGGTATGCATACTTACCCAGATTTCTAACAACCGCCAGTACGCGTACGGGTACGCATACTTTGGGTTCCCAGTTTTGGACTTTTACACAAATGTAAGAACAAACCATGTTTATATCCAAAGGTGGTTACATGTTCTAAACTCTCATTTCAATAATTGAAACTTTCTTAGAGGATGTTATATAGTTGTTATTCACAAACTATTTTTCATCAAAGAGATTTTCAAGTTATTGAAATATTCAACATGACTTTCGTCACGAGTAAAGATGAAGTTGGCCAAAGAGAAAGCTTACCAACACATATTTTGAAAAATATATAAGCGAGATAAACTCGGCTCGAAATAGCAAATGTGTATAATTGAAGTCTATATATCAATAAGAATTTTGTCTCAAGACAAGAGATAGAATAGATAGACTTTTGAGTCATAGATAAGTTCAAGTCTCCACATACCTTTTTGTCGATGAAGTTCCACAAGTTCATTGAGTAGTTCTTCTTCTTTGCATGATGAACGTCGTGGAGTCTAGAGCTCAACTACACTTACTATCCTAGTCCGAGACTTAGCTATAAGTAGACTATAAATCAAGACTTATAGTTTTGACAACTAAACTTGACAAACAAGCTTGAGATAGCAACGCTTGCGAGTTCGACTGAGCAGTGCATTAAAAAATGGGATAAAAAAAAAGTCTTTTATGTACTGGTCTGTGCCTCCAATTTGGCTTATACCAGTTGTTGAGGGGGATCATTAGCCTTTTTGAAGGCCGTTGCTATTAAAAAAAAAAGAGTTCTTTAAACAAAAATAAATAAATAGAAGTATTTGTTTTTAACAGTTATGACCTAGCCGTTTTGACCTAAAAGCTTATAAAAACTGAAATTTTGAGATTTACGGTTTGGGCAACAGACCGTGATCAAACTGTAAAACATATCTCGGCTGGGTCCTTTGAATTTCCATGCCGTAATATGTATTCTATAAACATAAACGGTTTAGAATTTGTTTTTGTGACTTGGAAATAGCAAGTTACGGCAGGTTATTCTGGTTGAGTCTGGTTTCCAGAATTATGCCTGGTTTACCTTGCCATAAATCTGGTTGGTTTTCTGAATTTTGTTGTCGAAATTCATCAAATTTTTCACTTTCATTCATCAATTTATAATGTCACCATTACATAATTAATTAGCGTTACATCATATTATACTTAAATCGAAGAGAAAAAACGTAGAGTGTTACACTTAAATAGTCGAGCTTTGTTAAAATTCTCAATAAACTGTTTCATGATCCAATAGTATTGCCCATGCTCAGATTCTTTGCGACGAATAACTTAGTATCGGGAAAGATCCAACGCTTCCTAAAAAATAAATCAAGGTGAAGTTAATATATTATTCAAAACTTACTTGATGAACAACTTTTGTACATTCCCACTCTTCTGAAAAAGGACATTTCCGGATACTTCATCTTCGCCCATTCTAAGTGGACCATCAAAACTTCCATTACTAGGTAGATCTCCTCGAAACTTTCCTTTATTGGTTCATTGATCTTCCATTTTCATTACCGTCTATGAACACAAAGACACACGGTTCAATTGAGAATCATTACTTTTGCCCACGTTAATTTCTTGATCTTCGTCATGCTTTCTGACCATGAGCGTCGCTCTAACGATTGCAACATATTCTTCAATGGCGTAATGAGTAACCATGTTTCTCTTTGTTGTTGAAACAGACTAGAAGGAAAATTGAGAGCCTATGGGAGAGTTTTTTTTTTAAAGTGTCTAAGAAGGGACATTTTATAGCAAAACAAATTACCCAACAGCTAGTTTTTGAAAAAACTAGCCATTCCTCGAAAAAAAATCAATGCAATATTCAATCCAATTACCAATAACTCAATGCAATTACCAATTTACGTCCAGGATCCACCGAAAGACCGAGTCGTTTAATGACAATCGGTTGGGTTTGAACCCTTACCAAGCCGTTAACCAGAACATTCCCAGCCGATTTGTACACGTCCCAGCCTCAAGTTTATCTACAATACCAAAATTCAGATTCACGGCTTGGTAAAGGTTGAAACCCAACCGATTTCCTATAAAAAGATCGGTCTTTTCAGTCTTAAATTGGTAATTGCATTGAGTTATTGTATTGATTTTTTCGAGGAAAGACTAGTTTTAGAAAAAACTAGTTGTTGGGTCATTATTTTTTTTCTTCTATATATAAAATGACCCTCCTCCAACAAAAACATTATGCAAAAACTCTCTCACAAACTCTCAATTTTCCTTCTAATTTGTTCCAATAAAAAAGTAAAACATGGCCTACTCGCTACACAACCAAAAAAGATGTTGTAATCATTAGAGTGTGGATGACGGTAGTAAAGCATCACAAAGATGTAAACATTTACATAGATAAAGAATCCGATTCTTTTTGGAACCGTGTGTGTATTGTTTTTGTAGCGTTAGACGGAAATCATAATTGAAGATCGATGAAACTCATTAAGAAAAGATTCGAGAAGTTCTTTCCACAATTGGAAGCTTTCAAAGAGGAAATGAAAGACGTAAAGGAAAAAAATCCCAATATGCCACGTGCTCAAAGAGTAAGTTTGTCAATAATTCGTCCATCAAGTATTGTTTTTCATAGCATAAATTTTAATTAATTTGTTTTTTAATGAGAGATGGCCGAAGCTGATTATGAGGATGTCCATGGCAAGACGTTTGACCTTCATGGTTGCTACCGTGTCTTGGAAGAAAGTACTTATGCTGGTTTCGATCACTATTATTAAGACCCATAATATAATGATATTTTATTTAAAGTTTATGCTATGAAATATGTATGCCTTTCAGTTTCAATGAAATGCTATGAAATATGTATCATTTCTTTTCACTCAGAACGTTATGGTTAGGAAATAATACAAAAACCAGCCGTGTGTCCAGTTAACTGCTGGAATGTTCTTTCCAATCCAACCATCATAATAGTACACGACTAGAAAAACTGCAATACCTAGTCGTTAATGTAACAAACGGCTAGGAACCTAAATTTACGGTGAGGAATTCCTAGCCGCATCACAAGTAAAATTTCTATTTTTCTGTAAATTTAGAACAACAAACGGCTAGGAAAGTATCAACCGTAATTGGCACCTCACGGTTGGGAGTTATTTGAATCACAACCGTGACCATCTGTCTACGGCTAGGTCGACAAGAACTCCTAGCTGTAATCAACTCAGAGGAAAATTTACTAAACCCTAAATTCATCAATCTTACCTATTAAACCAATCTAAAAGTAAAATAAATTGTGGGTTTTTCGATTCTTAACGTTTTGGAGGATTTACTAGTGTTTGGATAGATTCATTCACCTAATATTAATTTTGCGATTCAACACCTTCATGAACATTAGAATCATAACAAGTAGATGGTGGATTCAATGAAAATCGTCCTGATCTTGTCATCTTGAGAATAAACCTTAATAATCATTTTTCAAAATCGATGAAAATTTGATCAAGAATTTTGATTTCTTTTTTAGAAGAATAAGAGAGAAAGAGGTTGTTAACTTAAGTTTGGTTTTGAATTTTGAACTAATTTGATTTTAGGTAATAAGATTGATTCAAGGGTAAATATGATTTCTAACACTAATTAGGTACCCCCTAGCCACTTTTAGGATATTAGAATGCTATAAAGTCCCTAAAACCCAAATGGGTGCATCCCAATTCATCCGAAAAACTAACGTAGTTAGTAGTTTACCTTAATGAAAGCTCTACCTCTTATAAATGATATTTGTATTGGTTATCATACCGAAACCAATAATTAATAGCATGTTTGGATGTCACTCCATAAGTTATTACTTTTTGTCTTCTGGAAGCTGAAAAGTCAAAAGTTAGCTTGGGTATATGATTCAGAGCGACTTCTAGAAGCAAAAAGGTTAAACTTTTGTGAAGCAAAAATATTTTGCGTCTGACTTCTACTTCTGACTTCTGTTTTTAGAGAAGCACCACGCTTCCGTTTCTAATATCCAAACAGGATATAAACCAAATGGTGGAATAAAAAAAAAACGATTGTAATGCCGCTGCAATATATAATCATCTATTCAATAGAAATAGTACTTCTTAAAAGGTTGAATGTCACACTCTGGTATGTTCAAGGTAATACCTAGAAGTAAATTATTATATGCAAATAAATTTTTACGCACAAAGGCCTGAAATGGGACAATTATCCAGTTGATACTTGTTGTATATTTTCAAGATTGTTTGCCGCTATCCGGGGGACGTAGCCCCTTCCGACCGGATTTTTTTTTATGGTTTTACTTTGCAAAACCTAAAAGTTTCTATTCAACCTTGAACAGATGCGTCTCTCCCATAAGTCACCATTAATGGCTTTTGGAAGCGTATGTTGGTGATGAAAAGGCATTACTAATAGGCATGAATATCCATATAAATAGTGAAGGTATTCTCCCATTTGATAAGTGCATATTTCACATATATTTGGTGTCAATTCCATGCTAGTATTTGTTGGTTTTCTTGCAAATTATTGTATATTACGTTTGTTCTCTCTTATTTGTGTTTTACTAGGTGAATAATCTAAAAAGAAGTGAATTTGCGCTTAATTGTGCAATAAACGAAGCCAGCTAAAAGTAGAGAATGGAAAAATACCAAGAGAAACTCTTTCAAACCCAAGAGTTCTTACTATCACGTTGAATAGGAAGAAAATACAAAGTCAACGGTGAAAGAACGGAGTCATTCGGAGTTCGTATGAAGAAGTTATGAGCAAAACAAGAACTCATAAGACGTTAAGGGGAGATCACTTTTCATCTTCCCCTTATCAGCACCAAGACATTAATTAGTGCACTAATTTGGATACGTGATTAATGTGAAAGAGAGAAATGATTAATGTGAAAGGGAGAAATGATTAATGTGAAAAGAAGAAATGCAAAAGGAAGTGGAGTGGAAAGAGACTGATTTTTTGGTGTCAAAAAGGACACTATGTGATAAAGAAATGCCCACATTGTTGACGAGAATCTCATACACGTTTTTGGAAAAGGATAGTTTCAAATTTCAAAGTTGCGGCTAGGATTTACGGAGGAGAGTTGGTGAAATTCTCTTATAAATAGAGAACGAGTGGGAGAGGGACAAGCACCTCAGAAAAAAAACTTCTTTATTACTTCTTCTTCTTTTATTTTTTGTTTGATTGCGAGAGAAGAGAGAAACAGAGTGGGAACTCCTGGCTTTCACTCTGGGCTTTTATCTTTATCTTTTATTTTAATTCCTTCTTCTTTATTTATTTGTTAGTACTTTTAATTATGAGTAGCTAAATTTCTATCTAGGATTAGAGAGGAAATCCTACTATGTGTGCTAATATGTTTTGATTATTTTCTATAACAATTCTCTTGGTCCTTATTCTTGATTCGTAACGATAATGATTTTCTTCATGTGTCCTATGATGGTTGATAATTGAGTTATAAATTCTATGTTAGAAACTAGCATTTAAGAGTGAAGAAGATTGTTAAATCTTTGAGAAAAATAATTGCTTGAAAAGATTTATTTTCCGAGACGTGTTATTTGTCCTAAATCGTCTTGAGTAATTTTGGGAGAGTGTTATAGGGAATAGTTACAATAATTTAGTATGTGTAGTAGTGATGGAATCTTGACATCCTAGTCTCCTTTAATTGAATACAAAAATTATTTTCATTTTTTCCATTATTTTAGATTTTTATAAAAATCACCATTTTTTTAGTTTAAAAACCAAATCTTTAAAAAAGTCCGAGAATCGAATCCCTGTACTTACCACTTATAAAGAAAAATTAATTGGGGGATATGGATTTTAATTGGGGGATATCACTAGAGGACAAAATAGGGATCCGAATATCCTAGCTGGGTTACCCCTTATGTAATTAAATGATTAATTCCTAATCTAACCCTCACTAATTAGGATTAGTTACTAATTAAGATTAGTAAAATCTTAATGATTTGGGGGATATATTTAGTGTTTTTGAGTTTATTTGAATTTTTTGTGGGTAGAAGGAGGGGAAAAAATTTAGAGTAGAATTTTTTTTTTTTTTTGAAAATGGAAGATGAATTTGAAGAGAGACTTGCAGCTGCTGAATCCTTGGCTCAACTACAACAACAATCATATCTTCAATCTTCAGTTAATGATAACACCTCCCAATTGGAGTTATATGATGAACCAACACCCTTGGATCACGATTTTCGTGACCATGAGGAGTTATGTGAAGAACCAACTCAAGAAAGTAAACATGTTCAACATACAAGCATCCCCAACACACAGGTAATGCTTCAAAGAGGTCGAAAATTTGTTTTTTTTTTTTTCGAAACCGCCATTTCTGTCCGAAAAAGCAGAAAACCGGCATTCTCGTTATATGAATACCATGCCGGAACCTCTATAACCGGCATTGTATTCATACAAATTTGAATGCCGGTTTAAAATATCCCCAAGTTCAAGAACATACCGGCGTACCATTCAAACCAAGATTGTATGCCGGTTTGAATTTTTACTTTTTACCAACCACCGAATATTGTATGGAATACTAAAACCGGCACTGACCGTACATGACACACCATGCCGGTTTGTGATACCGTCATAGATCCTTGCATGTCGATGGTGCCGGTTTAATAGGAAAAACATACAGAAACAAATTATATTTTGAACTTAAAAACCGGCATTCCTTTTTTTGATATATGTATGCCGGTACGATATCCCGGCATAGTAACTGAATTTGTAAAAATGCCATTTTTAATACTGGCATAGAATGACAATTACCTTGTATGCCGTTTTTGAAAACCGGCACTTTAATTTACGTATCGACACTGCCGGTTTTGACTAATCCAATTTTATTTTCATTTAGATAATTCTGTACAACGATCAACCAAACTCCAAACCGCTCCATCGGGATATTGAACACTATAAAATACCTGGGTATGTTACCAAACAAGTCTTCCACCTAGTTTTTACAATTTAATGTTGGGATTTGCTTGTAATCTCTCATTATTATGTAGGGAATAAAAGATGAAAAGGAAGTAATTGCTTGGGCAAAAGAGACGGCTCTTAAGAACATGTGTCTTAGTGAGGAATAGTCAACATTCAGATGTTCGTTTTGAGATGGTTTGTGAGAGAAGCGGAAAATACAAGGAGAATAGCCATAAGAGAAAGGGTTATGTATATGAAAAGAAGACTAAGAGGGTATACAAAACATTACGAGAAAGGATGAGTGCCCCTTTAAGCTTGTATTCTATCTAAGAGGAGAAAGTAAAGAAGAAAAAGAATGGGAATGTAAGGTGTGGTTTGGCCGTCACAACCACCCCGATCCGAAAGATTTTGAAGGTCACTCCCTAGTTGCGAAGCTAAAACCTGATCAATTTGAGGATGTCAAGATGATGACAAAAGCATGTATCAAACCAAGAGTGATTCTCCGAACCTTCAAGGCAAAGGATAAGATGAACGTTTCTTCACTAAGTACAATTTATAGTGCACAAGCAACTATTAAAAGGTTGGAATGGGAAGGGAGGAATGTTATGCAAGAATTTGAGAAGATAGTTTGGGATCACAACTACACGCGTATCATTAAAAGAGGTACGGACGAGAAGCCGCTTCAAATATTCATTTCGCATCCTTTGCTTTCACAATTGGCTCATACGTGTTGTGATGTTCTTATGATGGACTGCACGTACAAGACAAACAAATACAACATGCCGTTGTTCAACATCGTGGGGCAGACATCGGACAAGGTAACATTCACATTGGCTTGGTGTTTAATGGAAAACGAGAGGGATTACAATTATCATTGGGCATTGCGACAATTGAAATTATTGTTCCCGGAAAATCGTGGTCCGAAGGTCATCATAACCGATCAATTTGACGCACTAATGAATGCCATATCCGACGTATTTCGGATGCACAAAATTTCCTATGTACATTTCATATAGGTGAAAATGTGAAAAAACATTGTCATGCTTTGTTTGAACCCTCTAAGGCTGATATTAAAAAAAGAATGGTTGGTCAACTTGATGAAGATGTTCGTAATGAGAAACTATCACCCGAAGAAGAAGAAAATGAAAGAGGAAAGATTAAAGAGCGAGTCGACAAAGAACACGATGAAAACCATAAAAGGTGGTTGGAATTTCTAAAGGATTGGGAGAAAGTTTATTGGTCTCTTACCGAGGACATGTATGAAAAGAGATTGAAAATGTTTATTGCCATCTATAACGAAGTGTATCCAAGTGCCGTTTCATATTGTCGGGATAAATTGTTGGATAAGTTCAAGGAAAAATTTGTGCATGCGTGGACAAATCATTATAGACATTACGGGAATGAAGCAACTAGTATAGCGGAGTCCTCACATGGGAGATTTAAAGATCTCATCCAGTCCGTCCTGGGAAACGTGGTTACGGTCGCCGAGGCAATGGAACAAAACTTTAAGGACGATATTGATAGGATCAAGAAGGGTTTTGAGAAAAGCTCCATGGATAGGATGACTCCATTTCTTAAACATACTAAGTTGCTCCAAGGAATAGAGTTTAACGTCTCTCGGTGGGCAATAAAACATATGATGAGACAAATGCAATATGAAAAAAATTATGGAAAACCGGGTGATGTGTGTATTTGTCCCGACATGTCTTCTTTGGGGCTTCCGTGTCGACATATGCTTGTGAAGTATGAAGAAGTGATACCTATTGGTGTTATTGATCCTTTTTGGAAGCAATTATCTTTCGACCTTCCCCCTACCGAAGTTCCCGGACAAACACCATGGGATACAAAGGAGGCCCAAGAATTTTTTGGAGCTTACTCACGTGGAAACTCGGCTACCCGACAAGTATTGTTGAGTCAACTAAGACTAATTACACGGCCATGGATAGCACAGAGTGAAGATCCAACAAAGGGAGATCCGCCGGGTAGACCAAAAACTAAAATTCCAAGGAAAAAACAAAGAAAAGAATTCAAAGAAATGACTCGCCGTGAAGAGGAACTCGCGGCAACAAAAAAAACGAGATCTATGTGCAAGTGAGATTTTGAAGCAAGATTCGTGGAAACTCCCGGTCCAAATAAAATGGATAGGCCGAGGAAGGAACCGATATCAAGTCAACAACAATCGACGAGTTCTGAGGCTACACCAATAGTCGATGTATCCGAGGTTCAAAGGAAGAGGGGAAGGCCGCCGAAGGTTCCCACATTAAGCTAAGAAGGACAACAAGGTCAACATTCCGAACCTACACCAATAGTCGATGTATCCGAGGTTCAAAGGAAATGGGGAAGGCCGCCGAAGGTACCAACATTAAGCTATGAAGGACAACAAGGTCAACATTCCGAACCTACACCAATAGTCGATGTATCCGAGGTTCAAAGGAAGAGGAGAAGGCCGCCGAAGGTACCAACATTAAGCTACGAAGGACAACAAGGTCAACATTCCGAACCTACACCAATAGTCGATGTATCCGAGGTTCAAAGGAAGAGTGGAAGGCCGCCGAAGGTACCAACATTAAGCTACGAAGGACAACAAGGTCAACATTCCGAACCTACACTAATAGTCGATGTGTCCGAGGTTCAAAGGAAGAGGGGAAGGCCGCCGAAGGTACCAACATTAAGCAACCAAGGGCATGTATTTGAGCAATCCGAACCTACACCAATAGTCGATGTAGCCGAGGTTCAAAGGAAAAGGGGTAGAGGAAGGCCAAGGAAGAATATTCTCCCGTCTAATACCATAGACATTTGGAGTGTAGGGATTGCAGATGATGGTTTGGATATAATTAAGCTAAAAGATGGTAATATGAAGATGTATAAGGATCCCATAACATGTAGGACCATTAGAAGTTATCATACGAAGATAGAGTCTTACATAGGCCAACTTCCTGAGGTTATTCGCGAGTTTATTGCGTACACGGATGATGTCGATGGAGATGGAAATTGTGGATATCATGCCGTGACCGAACAATTAGGAATCTTCGAGACGGATGTTAGTAAAGGAATTACACCATGCCGCTATGCTAGAATGAGAATGGCCGATCAACTTGTGAAGAAGAGGAGATTTTATGAGCAATTGCTTGGTCACGATGAGGTGTTTGATGATATGTGTGCTCAAGTGTTAGGACCCGAGTAGGAAATGACATTTCTTCCTTCTCAATATTGGATGAGTATGCCGCTTTGTGGGCATCTAGTAGCGGATACATTTAATTGTGTTGTTCATTATTTTTCCCCCACCATAGTCTCCACATTTACACCAAAATGGCAAAAATGCGATGGATCCCTTAAGATGAGAAGAGTTGTTTTGGCTTACGTGAACGGCAATCATTTCGTTATTCTAAAACTCAAGGACAATTGTCCATTGCCACCTGTTTGTGGGATGGTTAAAAACAAGGAACTTGATCCAAATATATGGAAGGGATGGATGGCATTGAATGAGGAGAATCACCAATTATGGGATGCTTTGGAATTATCAAAGAAACCTCTTGAAGAGGATGACTTGCAACTTCATACGTGTGGAAGTGATGATGAGTAATTTGGATATATGTGGTTTACTTATACGCCCCCTTTTTGTTGTTTTGGAAGTTTGAATTGTAATCATTAAACCATATGTGCCAATGTTTTGGAAGTTTGAATTGTAATCATTAAACCATATGTGCCAATGTGATTTGATTCAAACTTTACTATGCCAGTACTTGTACCGGCGTTTCAATATATGTTCTCTTTTGTGCCGAAATAACACCATAAGTTCACATATATTTTTTTTTTGTGCCGTCATTGGAAAAAAATGCATAACACCACCGGTAGAACACATAGAAAGTTTATTCACATAGGAATTTTATAGTACCGGCATAGTACACAAGATAATTCTACTATGCCGGAACTCTATTTTTTCAATATGGAACTAAAAATAAAACCGGCATGGTTCACAGGATAAATACTATGCCGGTTTTAAAAAAATAAACTTAGAAATTGGATATTGCAAGACACATAAAATAACATAAGCAAAGATCTAATCCCATAAAATGACATAAGCAAAGTTTAGACAAACCAAATGTAAAGTTATGATGTTCCAAACCGAAAACAAATGAAGCAAAGATGTTCTGATTACCAATCCACACAAACAAACATAAACAACAACAAGACTATCAAGGCCACACGATCACTCGGTTCTTGGCCTCTTGTATACCCTCTCTTTTTCTTTTCTCCCCACAAGTCTTTTGCCTCAGTATCTTCTATTTGGTCTAACTTTTGGACGACGTTCTCCATTTCTTTTCGGGTCAAGAACTCTCCTTTCTTGGTCTTCTTCTTAAAGAACCTTGACAAGTTTCCAATCACCGACGCTGTTAATGGATATTTTTCAAAATGTATTTAGTATGTACAGTTTTATAATTTGATAGATTTAGATTAAGAGAATAGTAATGAACGCACCAACAATGTAACGAGTTGTATAAGTGCGGGCATGATATCTGGAGTTGTGGATGGACGTGGTGGTGGTGGCGGGACCGCTATCCGTATCCCGCGTATAACATAAGGATGTGAGTACTGTAGATGCCCGCTTAGGAATGTGGGTTCACTATCAACACCGTTCTCACCGATTCCCAATCATCCCTATCCAAGACAAGTTCTTCTTCTTCCCTTTCGATCCAATGTGCAAGAATTGGTTCAGTGGTCGTATCATACTAGAGTATGGCTCTCATATGATTGGCATTTAGTAAAGTCATGAGAATATTTATGATATGATGTATCTGTGAGATCTTTCTCGCTTGTAACCGAGTTGGCGCATCACGCGAGAGGATTATGCATAACATATCCTTTTGGATGAAATAACGTCGTTGTAAAATGAAACATTATCATGTCTCATAAGGTGAACTCTCTCGACATTCCTATAAGGGTCAAACACAACATCTTCCACAGTAAAAACGAGTCCAAAGCTTCTCATTTGTAAAAATCGTTTCTTGTTAGGAGTAGGGGTATTGCCGAAGAAGTATTTCTGAGCTAGAGCCATATTCGGTTCATAGTCATGCCAAATTTTCAATCCTCTATACCCAATGAACAAATCTCGGAAGTGTTCGTAAGCCCACACCTGTGCCCATAAAATGTATAAGATAATTAATATTTGGAAACTAACAAATGTAATGATAACAATAAAAAAATAAGTAATTCACCATACCTGAATCACAGTGAAATTCCCATTAAATTGACGGCCTTTCGCCTTAGAAGCTCGACGCATTTCTGCCAAAAAATGTGCCAAGAAAGCGGTGACCCATGAATACTTATGAACGTCTTCCAACGGATCCAAAAACTGTAGGTTGTTCAAATGCACCTTGTTACCATTAGAGTCAGGGAATATAGTGGTTCCCAAAATGAACAACATATATGTTGCATTTGTTGAGCTTAAAGGAGTCAATTCCTTGTTCTTTGTATTCCCAAACAATTGAGTGAGTTGGAAAAATGTTATAGTCTTTGTCTGAGAAGTTTGTTTCTTGTACAAATTTGCCATCGTGGTTTCCTTGTTCCATCCAAACAACTTTTCAGTTAGCTCATAGATCTTTTCCCACCCTAGGTCCTTCGACTTGTCTTCTACCTTAACCGGTTTCCCAAGAACCTCTAGTCCTATTATCCTTTGGACATCTTCTGGGTTAATGGTCATCTCGCCAAAATGAAAATGCATGGTGTCCGTTTCACCATAAAACCTCTCCAAAAAGCAGTTTGCCGTGACGGTATCAGTGGCCACATAATTTTCTATCGCAGGATACAACCCAAATGCTTTGACTATATCTTGAACAGCCGGACACTCATCCTCCAAAAGCCAGACATCCGATTGTTGATGGCGGCTAACACGCCAGGCTTTCCCGTGGTCCTATAAAATCATCACGAACTTTATTAAATTGATCACGTGTAAATAATAGAATAACAAGATACAAACGTCTTACATAAGTTTGATAGATCCATCGAGCCCAAGAGTCTTTATACGAAAATAAAAGTTGCGGGTTTATAGGTTGACCCCAATATTTTCCATCATTTCTGTGAGGAATTAAGTCTAACGTATCAGGGAAGTGAGGTGGGGGTGCCTTTTCATCATTAGTTTGTCCTAAGCCACCTGCTTGTGAAGATGAGCCACCTGGTTGTTCGGGTTCTTGTGGAGTTTGATTCTCATCATCATCATCATCAGTGTGAGTTGAGACACCTGTAGTAGCCGCTATTCCTTTTCCTTTGTCCTTTTTTGGTGCGTGAGACCTATGTTCCAACACGTTAAACGGATTTATATAGTGCATGCCGCATACAAAATGAACACACACAAAACCGGCATTCACGGCTTAATACTATTCTATGCCGGTTTAATTCCGGCATTATATCAAATAATACGAAGATGCCGGTTTTTGTTGAATTGTATCCAGGAATTTACAAAATTTAGGGAACAAAAAACGGCATTGCATGTTACCATACCGTGAACGCCGGAACAATTACCGGCATACCAGCAGTAATTTTTGGAATGCCGGTTTTCTGTAATTTTTTACCCAAAACTTGAATTTTTTTTTTTGTTTTTCAAATTGAACTCAATTGACTAGAATGCAATTTCAAAACCCTAAAAAGATATTTTAATCCATCATGAACTCCTATCAAGTTTCACTTTGTGTTGTATATTATTGGATAAACCCTAAAACTACTTCAATTCAACGGGAGACTTTGTGTTATACATGACTTACCGAATCAAATCTGTTACTTCCGCCTCACCAGGAGACTCTTCATGAGTTTGTTGCGCATCAACAGTATTTCGCATTGGGGTTATCACGAGATTTGCGACGAACCATTGTTTTGGTATAATAGATGAAAAAAATAGGGAAAGATTGAATACAACGAATAGTTTTCTTTCCAAAACCGTCACTTATATAGATTTGGAAGTTTGAAACCGTCATTAAAGGAACCCACGATTTTGTAACCTTCCAATGACTCATTAAATATTTGGAAACCGTCATATTTGGAAACCGTCAAACAAATTGAATGAAATTGTAACCGTAAAAAAAGTTGAATGAAATTCTAACCGTCAACCAAGTTGAATGAAATTTTAAAACGAGAATACCTAAGATTGACAATTACATACCGGTGATGCCGGAATTACAAGTTCATTATTTTTTTAACTTCTTAGTGTGGTAAACCGGCATCTTTCGTAAAACATATACATGATGCCGGTTTTAAGATTTCATAACTTCTTATTTTTTTAACTCATAGTTATTGCTGGTATTTGAACGAAATTTCACGAAATAAACATCATTAACCACAAACATAAGATCTCAAGCATTTTCCAACTAACATCATTTAAGGGAATAACGTTACACATAGAATTAAAGATATCAATAGTAATACAATTTAAAATAATTTATTGGAATTAGATTGAACAAGCAAAGCGACTTTAAATGCCTAAAAAGCTCTTGTCTCCACTTCGTATATGCATCCTGAGCTTTATACCTATCACCACCGTATCTTGATAGGAATTCGTTGTATTTGAGACATGATTTGATGACTGCAGTTGTTCGAATGCGTACTATTTGATCATCGTATTCAGTTTTTCGTTTCTTACCGTTAACCGTGTAATGCTTGTAAGAACCATTCATTACAAGGCCCCAAAACACTTCTGACGGGCGTTCATCCTCCGCCAAATCCAATACTAAGTAGTAATTCCTAATCCATTCTGTTTCCTCCTCAACATCTTCTTCTATCTTAGCTTCTTTTTGATGTTTAACCTCTCCAGAGCTTCCGCTCGATGTTATCTATTTTTTGACGATAATGTTCAATCTTTGCTTCCTCTTTTTCTTCTCTCTTTCTTTTACTTATCTCTTCCTCCATTGCGACAATTGAGTTGGTGGTTTCTTCCTTCCTTCTTAGTTTTTCTAGTATTGTGGCAATGGAGTTGGTCGTGGTTGATGATTGAATTCCGTTGGAGTGGACAATATGCTCCTCAAACGTTTTTCTTTTTCGAGGGAATTGATGAACTTGGCAGGCGGTGAGTAATAATCCATTGGAGATATATCTGTGAGGTATCAAGTGCAATGGGTGTATCCATTCCTTTAAATAGATTTAGTCATAATGGCTCTTTTCCACTTTAGTAACTGACACAATAAGAAACTCAGATCCCACGCCGGAACTAATGTTTTCTAGAGTATGGTTTAAAAAACTAGCCGTTAGTTATTCAATGCCTGAAAACCGTGAGAAAATGGATGAAGTAAAACTACGCAGATTATGTTGTTAAGACTCAACGTAATACAACAATGATGCCGGTTTGGAGGAAATTCTATTCAGGTTGAGGAACCAAATATAACTACTATACCGGCATACAATGTTTAATAAATTCAATGCCGGTTTTGGGAATAGTTCCATTATGAGATAATTAAAGAGTTTTTGAATACCGGCATTCTTAAAATGAATATTCATATGCGGTTTTCATCACTTATTTAATAGTTTTTGGAGATTTTGAATACCGCATAGACCTTAGCAAACACAATAATGCCGGGTACATGTCTGATTTTGAATTTTACTATGCCGGTTTGTGAAACTCGATGAATTCAGAAATGCGGTATGTGTAACGGTATTTCAAACAATGAGCTGTCCTATGCCGGAACATTTTAACTTTCAAACCAAAACTCTAATCATGTTCAACATAAACCAAAGTAAATAAAGAGTTAACCCACAGTACAAACCAAAACAAGTTTGAAATTGTTTTTGACGTAACCATAAAACTAAAGAGTTAACCATCACTAATTAGTCTTTTGTTTCTTTTGGGTTGGCGCCTTCCTTGTTTCCCCATACATAGCTTTGACAGTAGGGTCGGTTTCTTTAATTCTATGAAGCTTTTCCTCGAGTTCCTTGATTTCTTGAAGAGATAGCACAACTCCATCCTTATGCTTGCAACCTAACATCTTCGTAACCTTGCCAAGTCGACATCGCTAGTTTAATACATCAAATACATAATCAGGATATATATTAATATATGATTATGTGTACATTTAATAACTATAACCAATTAAGAAAACTTACCACCATTCCGAGAGTCTTGAGAAGTTGGGCCATCGTAGGTGGTGGAGGTGGAGGAATTTCAACAGGAGGGTTTTCTTGGTGTGGAGCTTCCACGGAGGGAGGGCGCACGACATAAGGATGTGACCATTCCAGGTAATCCCTCATATAGCTGTCATCAACTTCATAACCATTTTCCGCAAGCTCCCACTTACTAATATCTACCAAACGACGTGGGTCTCTTTCCCTCCAATGTGTTGGTTCCGGTTCTGGATCATACACTACATGCAACTTGTTGGGAGTTGAATTGCACCGAGAAAAGTAAAGAAGATAATTATCATCAGAGGTCGACCAAAAACGGGATAATTATTTAAATCCATGTTGGCGCATCACACGGCATGGGTCGTCCATGATGTATCCTCTTGGGTGGTACAAAGGCCCATGGTACAATGCAACATCTCTTGGGATTTGACGGTATCCTCTAATCTCCTTATAAGTGTCGAACACAACGTCTTCCTTCCTCATAGCATCCAGAGACAATCTCATATCGATGACTCGACCTTTGTTACCGGGCTTCGGATTACTGTGAAACTCGAACCTCTGAGCTCTAGGGATATCGGGTTCGGAAGGTCTTTGATCTTCAAGAATGGGCAGTCCTTGAACAAGGTTGGGAAGTGTTCATAACACCACACCTAATCCAATGTGAACAATATACATGTGAACAAAAGTTAAATAAATACATGTGAACATAGATTAAAAAAATTGTACCGGAGTATAGTGAAATTCCGACAAATTGGTTTGTTTTAGCCAATGAATCCCTTCTCATCTCCGCCATCAAATGTGCCATGACGCGGTGCCCCAAGAATAGCCACACACACCTTCCAACGGGTCAAGGTACCGGAGAAAGTTTTCACTTACCCGGTTGCCATTACGTCAGGGAATGCCCTAGTGCCCAAGAGGTATAACAGGCACGTGGCAGTATAGCGAATGCATGGTGGTCCCATCCGACTCCAAGCTTCTAGCCTTTGTATTTTCAAACATCTTCTTAAGAATCGTCAGCTTGAATGTCTTCGTCTTACTTCCGTTCGATGCTACATAAAAGCTATCCGAAGAAGTTTTGAAGTCCCAACCAAACAACTTTTCAGTCAAATTGTGCAACTTGACCAATCTAGGTCCCGAGACTCAACTCCTTGAAATTGATTTTCCGATAACATTCAAGCCTAGAATGGCATAAGCATCTTCAGAATCAAGGTCATCTCCCCGAACGGAAGTGCATTGTATCGGTTTCACCATGATACCTTTCGACAAAGAAATTGACGGTGATGATTCCGGATTCAAGTAATTTTCAACCAAAGAATACAAACCCGAGTTCCTTACTAATGTTTGGACATCTTCATGTTCCAACGAAAATTTACACTCAGCCGCGGCTTGGTTTCGGCAAACACGCACATCCTTAGTATGATCCTACAAATAATACATAATACGATTAAGAGATAATGTAAAAAATAAAACAATGCACATGCACAAAATAAAAAATACTTACATAAGTTTGAAAGATTGTACAAGCCCAAGAGTTCTTGTATCCAAAGAGTACTTTTGGTTCCGGAGCTTGACCCCAAATTTTACCATCATCGCGGTCGGGTATCATGTCATCAATGTGAGGAAGGTGACAACCTTTAACTTTGTGTTTTCCCTTGCCCTTGCCTTGTGTTGGTTGTTGACTAGTCTCACCAACTTCGGTTTGGATTGCTAATTGACTTTGGGGAACCTCATCATCTTTATCCTCACTGTCCCCTTCATCATTCTCATCGTTCACAAATGTACCTTCACGGATTCTAACTGCATTACGTTCACCACCACTCTCCCAATCTAACCCTCTTGTTTGAAACCCCAAACGCTTCTTGCGACCCGCATCTATCCCCCGGGGAGGCAGGGACTGGGGAGTATCAAGACCGTCCTTTCTCCTTTTTTTAGTGAGAATAGGACCTTTATTTTTCCTCGATACTTTGGCTTTTGACCTATAACATAAACAAACGAAACAAACATAAGAAAAGTCATCACAGTTTGTAAACCGGCATTGAAATTCTTAAAACAACTAATGCCGGTAACATGTACCGGCATATTTGTACAAATATCGAGCATGCCGGTTTTTGAGTTTTTCTTACTGAATGTTTCAAGTGTCAAACAGGCATACACGAATTGAACTACCTGATGCCGGTATTTCAAAACCGGCAATGACGAAACCTAGAAATAATGCCGGTAAAAAAAAAAAAAATTCCTGTGTGTTTTAAGTTGACTACCGGAATAGCCTTCAACCCAATTCGAATGCCGGTCCTAAAATCTAATTTTCAGGAACTCAAGCCGGTTTGGTGTTCAACTACTATCGTATGCCGGTATTGATATTTCAGGTTCAGGAAGTTAAACCGGCATGGTGTTCAAACTAAGATTGAATGCCGGTTTTCTCTGCAACTCCACAGTTTCACCAATTTTGGCGATTCTAACCTAAACCCATGGCTAAAAATCGATTAAAACAATCATAAATGAGCTAAAAAAAACACTTACCTTCTCAGAGAAGCCATGATTGGTTGATCATCCGAGTTGGATGCTTCTTCCTCTTCTAGTTCTTGAGCAATGTTCTCGATTCGTTGCTCATGTGTTTGTTGAGCAATCGATTTAGTGTTCCGTTTTGCTTTTGATTTCTTTCGTGGAGGCATTGTTATGGTAGGTTAGTCAACGAAGAAATTTTTGATTCAACGATTAATCGTCGATGAAGAATGAACGATGAGGAAGACGATGAAGAAATTTTTTTTTTTCTAAACCTAACCCTATGCCGGTACAAAATCAATTGGGGGATATATGAATTTGGTATTTAGATTTTATTGTTTTAGGGAAAGGGCATTACAGTAATTTCATAATGTTTTTAATTAATGAAGGGATATTCTGGTATTTTCGCACCCAAAAGACACCCCTTATCAGCCACAAATGGTTGGGGGAAGTAATTCATATCCCCCAATTAAAATCCATATCCCCCAATTAATAGTTCTTATAAAACTACATCAGTTTTTGGCGCCGTCGATGCGGACTTGTTTATAGGTTAGGTTTTAGATTTACTTTTGTAAATATTTTGCTAGTTTATTTATTTATTATTTTATTAGATTTTACTCTTTGGGTATATTCTATTTTTGGTGTGCAGGATATTTGGGATTTAAATTAGAAGTAAAATTTGTGCACCAAACAGGTAAATATCCAAATTTTATTTTATTTTATTTTTATTTTTGTAAATATTTATTTTAGGAAATATTCTGATTTGTTTAGATATTTTATTTATTTGTACATAATTAGGCTAGAATTTGTATTTTCTTTGTAAATATTTTTGTTTTCTTTAAAAGAAAAAAAAACATGTTGCACACACCAACTGCATCGTCAGACAACCGAGTTTAGGAAAACCCGTGGAAAAGTACGTTGAACCCGCGCCTTGGGCCTTATGGGAGTTACCAGCCTAAATTCCTCAAACCTTAGCCCAGTACAGTTGACCAGTTTTTGACTGTAGGTATATTCAGCTTAAGGTAACCTGAGCATACCAATTATAGTCGACCCTGCATTTGCACGTGCACAAAAAAAAAATGTCAAGCTGGTATTATAAAGACCAATATAATGATTATCAGACTGAGTATCTAAATGGACATTATCCGTACTATAACCATAATGTGGATAGTACTTGGGACCAGTACCGACCTTCTGAAGGTTATGGTTCATACCACGGTGATCCCAATTACTATTCATACGTCCACCAATCATATGAACGGGCGAATGAGAACTATTATGAGAGTTCTTCATATTTAGAGGATTTAATCAAACAATTACCACAAGTTCCTGATAAATGTAAAACTCATTCCTTAGAAGATGCACTCAAACAGTTTCAAAAATTGACTGGTATATCACATAGTGATGAATATTCAAGTCTTTCTTTAGAAGAATCACTTAAGAAGTTCAATGAAACTACACGTGAAAATGCGCGTCAATCTCAAATAATCCTGGATAGAATGTGTGAGACTATTAATAAGCAGAAGGACCAAAATGCACCTAAGGATATTGCTCATAATGAACTCGAATTCCAAAATAGTGTTTCCAATCTTACCCTTGATAATACATATAATTATTTACCTAATTTAGAGGATGTGGTTAGATCAGAAAACACTGAATATTTTGACAAGGTTCAACCATTTCAACCATCTTCATATTATTATGATGATGAGGATAGTATCAATGAAGAATTTGAAATATATAGTCATAGTGACGAGGAAATTGTTACACCAATTGAACCTTATGATGATAATGTTGTTTCTAGTTCAAATCTTAATAATATTGATAATTATTCACCTATTCAAAAGGATGAGGATTTGACTAGAGATACCATAATTTTAGATGGTGTAGTATATCATTGTGACTATGAAGCTGAAGATGGATTAGAGGAAAGAGTTTATCCTGAGACTAGTGTTTTAGAGTCTAGTGATTCAGAAACAATAGTCCCTTCTGAGGATTATAGAAATGTAGAACCACAAGATTACAACCTAGAAGAAATAAAAGACAATTTTCTTAAATCTGATAATTTAGAAATTAAGGAAATTGTGACTAGTTTATCCAAGGATATAGACAACCCTAGGTTTGGGGGTGAATATCATTCTCCCCGTGGTTTACCCTTGACTCTTACAAAGATCCCTCACTTGGGACTTGACATATGTACTTCTACCATTTTAAAAAATCATCTTCAGACACGTTTTCCTGAACCTAGTGATGTCCATAAAGAATTTCAGTTGTTAGAAACTCATCCTCTGGTTGATATGGTTTATCCAGGCTATGATACTCAGATTGACTTTGTTTTCCCACCAAATATTTTTCTACCAGTTGTGGGAATATTTGAATTCCAAATGTGTCAGCTATTAAGTTTCGAGACTAAACCTAATTATTTTAGGAAAATAGAAACGACACATTTGCTTAAGAATGACCACCACTCTCATTATGGACAACTGTGTAAGTCAAATCTGATTGACTTAGAGGATCCTTAATTATTCAGGTTATTATTGTGTGCTTCTAAATTTTTCCAGACCTTAGAACCTGATATTTCGGATCTTACATATGAAGAGGTGCAGCCCATGAAAATATTTTATTTAGACCCCTTTATAAAACCTGAACCTGAAGCACAACTAGATGTAGTTGCCTTAAACATGAAACTAGGCAAGGGTGTGCTAAGTTTATTCTCGGTTTGTTGCAGTTTCCTTTTATCTGTGTTAACACTTTTTGATGCAGATCATCCACAGTTGTTCCGGCTATTTCTATATGATTTGAGGTGATTAATTCTTTCATATGTCTGGCTGAAGACGTTAAACTAAGCGCTAAATGGGAGGCAACCCATAGGTTTTGTATTTTCTATCCCTTTGTTTTTAGTTTTTTTTCTTTTCTTTTGCATATCATATTAGGATTTCCCACCTTGATTTTAATTAGGACGAGTCAATTACATTGAGGAAAATGTAAAGTTTAAGTGTGGGGGAGTGTTTGGATCTTTTGCATATAGAGTTTTTAGCCTTTTTGAGTCAAATTTTTCAAAAAAAAAAAAAAATTCAAAAATTTTTTTTTTTATATATTTGAATAAAACCTCTAACTTATAGAGATTTTAGAGTCACTAGCATACTTCTAGGTATGTTTACATAGAGAATTCTTACCGACATAACTGAACTTGGAAGTGTTAGGGAACTACGTTCGGATTTCTTACTAATTGGAGTGTTAAATAATGGATTTAATCATGCCGGTGATACAAATTAGGAGCAGAGAGAAATGCATTATTAGATTTGTTGATCAATCATTAGTGGAGACTACCTATTTTCAAATCAACAGAGGCACCAGACCTTCAATTATTTGTAGTTGACTAAAAAGCTGTTATTTTTGAGTGTGTGTCACCGTATGCAAATTCCGGGTAGAATGGTGAGATACCCAACTTCACACCATCTTCAGCACTATTTTTGATCTCTTGAGTGCTAATTTTGTCAATCATGAGGGTGACGTCTATAGTTGAAAACCTCCTTCTTATAGTTTGATTTGCAGTTAACACCATTCTCTCTCGCCAACAACAGATCCATAGAAACACCATCATCATCGACAAATGGAGCGACATCAAAATCTACAAGGAAATTTGAAGATGTTTAAGGTTTATAAGTAACAATACAAGGAAGAGAAAATTTTATATCTAAGTATGAAGACTTATTTATAAGAGCAGAGAAAATCAAAAGATAAGAGTTATTGAAGTTTATGATACAAGACATTACAAGTTGTGAAAATTCAAGTGGTAAAGTACTTCTTTCATGGCCATGTTAATTTAATTTTCTTTTTAGTAGTTGCAATCTTATTTCAAAAAAAAAAAAAAAAAGATTTGCATCAATAAAGCCATGTGGAAGAGAAATCAATAAAGAAGTTTCAAGCAACAAGGAAATAGAGGAAAAGAGTCACAAATTGTCAAATTTTTATGAAGTTCAAGGGTTATCATCAACAGTTGAAACCGAAGACGAAGACCAAGAAGATGAAGAAGACGAGCTGAAGACTATGTTTCTATTGGATGATGCAAGAGTGGTGTTATCATCATTTCAATCAGATGTGAAGGTGGTAAGTACTCCCATCCTTGCTATAGTGGTTGATTTCCTTTCTTAGAGATCATCAGAAAAAGTCTTTTATTTCCCATAATTTTGTGGGGTCTCCAGAAATAATTCGGAAGGTTTCCTTCCCACCATTCAACGTGTGTAGGAGTTCTCTCTTCATTCCTACCTGCACACAGGTGAGACCCATAAAAAAGCTATCTTATTGAGTGCAATTATCATAAAATCCTTTTAAGTGAGGCAGAAGTCAAGGCGAAATGCTTATTGGTCGCTCTCAAACACGCATTCTCTCATTATGGTGTGATTATTTCTCACTCAAAATTTAAGAATGAGAATATGTTCTTTGGTATTTCTAACTTCTTATTACTAGCATGCAGAAACTCTATGTCCTCATAACTCTTTGGATGCTTGGGACGCTGGAATACTTTGAAGTTGGAGTAGGTTTTGTGGGTATACCTCTCGTAAGCCCTCACGAGACTATAACTCGTCCACTAGGGACGCCTAGGGGTTTAAAGGCTTGTTGCACATGCTAAGTGCAACCGGGTCCTCAACGACAGAGATTTGTTTTGTTTTAGGTTAGATAGTTTGCTCGAGGACTAACAAAAGCCAAGTGTGGGGGAATTTGATAAGTGCATATTTCACATATATTTGCTGTCAATTCCATGCTAGTATTTGTTGGTTTTCTTGCAAATTATTGTATATTACGTTTGTTTTCTCTTATTTGTGTTTTACTAGGTGAATAATCTAAAAAGAAGTGAATTTGCGCTTAATTGTGCAATAAATGAAGCCAGCTAAAAGTAGGGAAGGGAAAATACCAAGAGAAACTCTTTCAAACCCAGGAGTTCTTACTATCACGTTGAATAGGAATAAAATACAAAGACAACGGTAAAAGAACGTAGTCATTCGGAGTTCGTATGAAGAAGTTATGAGCAAAACAAGAACTCATAAGACGTTAAGGGGCGACCACTTTTCATCTTCCCCTTATCAGCACCAAGACATTAATTAGTGGACTGATTTGGATACGTGATTAATGTGAAATGGATAAATGATTAATATGAAAGGGAGAAATGATTAATGTGAAAAGAAGAAATGCAAAAGGAAGTGGAGTGGAAAGAGACTAATTTTTTGGTGTCAAAAAGGACACTATGTGATAAAGAAATGCCCACAATGTTGACGAGAATCTCTGACACGTTTTGGGAAAAGGACAGTTTCAAATGTCAAAATTTGCATGCAAAGAACAGTTTCAAATTTCAAAGTTGCGGCTAGGATTTACTGTGGAGAGTTGGTGAAGTTCTCTTATAAATAGAGAACGAGTGGGAGAGGGACAAGCACCTCAGAAAACAAACTTCTTTACTACTTATTTTTCTTTTATTTTTTGTTTGATTGCGAGAGAAGAGAGAAACAGAGTGAGAACTCCTGGATTTCACTCTAGGATTTTATCTTTAGCTTTTATTTTAATTCCTTCTTCTTTATTTATTTGTTAGTACTTTTAATTATGAGTAGCTAAATTTCTATCTAGGATTAGAGAGGAAATCCTACTATGTGTGCTAATATGTTTTGATTATTTTCTATAACAATTCTCTTGGTCCTTATTCTTGATTCGTAACGATAATGATTTTCTTCATGTGTCCTATGATGCTTGATAATTGAGTAATCAAGCATCATAGTACATGAAGAAGATTGTTAAATCTTCTTCACTAGCATTTAAGAGTGAAGAAGATTGTTAAATCTTTGAGAAAATAATTGCTTGAAAATATTTATTTTCCGAGACGTGTTATTTGTCCTAAATCGTCTTGAGTAATTTTGGGAGAGTGTTATAGGGAATAGTTACAATCATTTATGTAGGACCAAAATATCGCCATGATAACACTCTTGCGAGATTAACAACATTTCTGCGAACATCACCGCGAGTTCTTCAACAACACTTCGCAAGTGTCACAGAATAATTCAAAGAATGATATAATAGCTGAAAAATGGAGAAACACTGGAAGAGCGTGATTGTCCTGCGATGGTTACAACATCTGCGAGAGTTAGCATTAAAACTACCGCGAGAGAATCGCAAGCCAGATCCGAAATTAAAGGAAAACTTAGATATCATCCACTATGTAACTACCCTATATAAAGAGATCCAGTAGATTCAGAAAGATGATGATGTATTTTTGAGTGTTGAGAAAGTTTTGAGGAAAGAGAAAATTCAAGAGAGCGGTTGTATTCTTGATTTCTGCCATTTCTTGTAAACATTTCTGAGAATCAAATAATAAAGTGTCGTTTTTAATCTTCAAAATGTGTTAATTAGTGTGAATTCTTATCAAGGGTGTAGTGTAGGATTTCCTGCAACTACATTTTGGCGCCCGAAATAGGGATTGAAAGTTGAAAATTATAGGAAAAAGCAAGATTAAAGATCAATATTCGAGTTAAGAAGATGATTGAACAAATTGGTGGAACAGTTAAAGAAAAAATAATTGAAGCAAAGGAGGATTACATGAAGTTGGAATGCAACACGATAACAAAAACAGTGATCAACCAATTCCATGAAAATATCAAAGGAAGGATTCATAAACAATATTTTGAAGGACGAAAAATTATGACGGTGGAAAAGTTTCACCTCTAAAAGATTGGGAAAAGCAGAAAATCACATTCGCAGCAGCAGAAATATCAAGAGAAGATTTGGATCATTCGTCACCTTTGGCGATTACGGTATCCGTTATACGAATGAACAATGAAAAATCAGCAAAGTCTACGGAAGAATGGGCTATGAATAGAACTTTGGTGGATGCAGGAAGTTCTGTAGACATAATATTTTATCATGCATTTAAGAAAATGGGATACAAGGATAAAGAGATGTCTTGTTCAACATATAATATTCATGGATTTGGAAAATCTTTAACAAAACCTAAAGGCGAGATCGTGATGCGAATTCCACTAGAAGAGATCGAAACACAAGTAACGTTATGTGTGGGATATATGGATTCACCATATAACATGCTATTGGGAAGACCATGGATACACGCAATCAAGGCTGTAGCATCAATATTTCATCAATGCATAAAATTTCCTATGCCTAGCGGAATTGGAGAAATTAGAGGAGATACTGATCTTGCGAAGCTATGTTATCGAATTGAAGTGAGAAATTATGAAGAGCGTCCAAAACTGCGAAAAGCTTGCAGAAAATTGGCAAAAGAGGCAAAGAATGAAGAAGACTTTAAAGTTTACATGATAAGAGCAGGAGAAGGAAAAGGAATACGTAGCGATATCTCGCAAGAACATGATGATCCCGCGAAAGTCATGGAAACACCAACACCAATGGGAGAACCTGAGGCCAGCTACACCGCAACAGAACCCACAAAGGAAGTAAATGTTGGAAGTGAAGAAGAACCTAAAATGCTGAAATTTAGAACTAAAATGGGTGCAGATGAAGAAGAACAAACCATAAATCTCTTGCGAGAGTATAAGGATATTTTCGCGTGGAGTATGGATGAAATTCCTGGAATAGATCCGTCAGTTGCATGTCAAAAGTTAGAAATTAACAAAGATATGAGACCATTTAAGCAAAGGATAAGGAAAATCGCAACAACTTGTCACTCAAAAATAGAAGAAGAGTTACAGAAAATGCTTGATGCTGGAATTATAAGACAAGAAAAATACCTAGAATGGATTGGAAATATGGTAGTGGTTCCAAAGAAAAATAAGGGGATCAGAATTTATATAGACTTTACTGATTTAAATAAAGATTTCCCTAAAGATAGTTTTCCATTACCAGATATTCCTCAAATGGTCGAATCAGCAGTAGGAAATGATAGAATATCTTCATTAGATGGGTATAAAGGTTATAACCAAATTGCTCTCGCTGAAGAAGATCAAGAGCACACCGTATTTTTTGCTCCAAGAGGATTATATTGTTATACAAAAATGCCTTTTGGGTTACGGAATGCTGGTGCAACGTATCAAATAATGGTGGAAAAGGTGTTCGCAAAATGGATACACAAAACATTAGAGGTGTATGTAGATGACATGTTAATAAAGAGTAAAGAAGCTACGAACCATGTGCAAGATTTGAAGGAGATTTTTGATCAAATGCGACTCTTTAACATCAAGGTGAATCCTGAGAAATGCACTTTTGGAGTAGCGTCAGGGAAATTTTTAGGTTATATTGTATCAAAAGAAGGAATTCAAGTTGATCCAGAGAAAGTATAGGCAATTCGCGATATGCCAACGCCAGCAACAGTGAAAGATGTACAGAAGTTGAATG
This sequence comes from Papaver bracteatum, assembly GCA_023529315.1. Lineage (NCBI taxonomy): Eukaryota > Viridiplantae > Streptophyta > Magnoliopsida > Ranunculales > Papaveraceae > Papaver > Papaver bracteatum. The sequence continues at coordinate 669,051 of JAJJWX010004026.1, forward strand.
GACTCTTAGCCTCGCTAGGAAGGTTTATCTCACGATCTTAAGATAAATGCAAGCATTTCTTCAACATACTCAAGAAGGGTACAAAGTTCAAATGGACAGACGAATGTGAGAAGACTTTTCAAGGAATTAAGGAATATTTAATGAACATATCTATCTTACAAAAACCAGAACTTAGAGAAGAATTATTGATCTACCTTGCGACAACCTCGCACGCATTAAGTGCAGTATTACTGCGAGTGGATGCAGGAATAGAAAAACCAATTTATTACATTAGAAAAACATTTAATACTGCAGAGAAAAATTATTCAAAAATTGAAAAGCTAATCCTGAAATTGGTTTATGCAACCTTTAAACTTCACATATATTTTTAGGCACATAAAGTAAAGGTATTAACAAAGGTGCCCATTGAGTCAGTAATGAAGAACTCAAAAATATCAGGCAGAGTTGAGAGATGGAATGCACAAGTAGGGCACTTTGAAATCAAATATGAAATCCTATCCTCGCCAAAATCACAATTTGTAGCGGATTTTTTAGCAGAATTTCCTCTAGAAGATGATGAAGCTGTGGAAGAAATGATGGACATAGAATAAGAACATGGAGATCCAAAAGATCTATTAAAGGAACCCAACATGTGGGAAATATTGGTGGATGGATCATCAAATGGGGAAGGAAATGGAATTGGAGTGGTCTTTATCTCGCCAGAAGGAGAAAAAATGGCTTTTTCATTTCGTTTGGAATTCATATCCACTAATAGTGAAACAGAGTATGAAGCTGTGGTACATTCTTTAAAGCTCGACGTAGAGATGAAGTTGGAAAATGCAAGGATTATCAGTGACTCGCAACTGGTTATTCTCCAGATAAAAGGAGAATACACAACAAATGAACCATCTCTTAAGAAATACAAGAAACTTGTTGAAGAATTGTCTGCGAGAATTCCAAAAATAAAATGGAGACATATATCAAGAAAAGATAACAGACTCGCAGATGCTTTTGCGTTCATATCAAGTATGATGAAAAACCCAGTTGCGAGATGCATAAGAATTCAAACGCTTGTATCACCTTCAATTAACAAAGAAGAAGAAGAAAATGGGGATATAATGATAATAGAAAATGACTCAGAAGAGCCATCCAGTGACATTATCACAGATTGGAGAGCAGAACTTCACGCATACTTGGCGACGGGTGAAACACCAAGAAATAGATTGGAGGCGCACAAATTGAAGAGCCGTGCAACAAATTATGAATTAAGGGATGGAGTATTGTATCGAAAATCTTTTAATGGGCCATTACTTAGATGTTTGACAAGGGAAGAAGGAGAAAAGGTGTTAAAAATGTTGCATAGCGGAGATGCTGGTAATCATAGCGGAGGAAGATCTTTGGCCTATAGAACAAAAATGCAAGGCTATTATTGGACGTATATGCATGAAGATGCAAAATAATTATCAAAATGTTGCGAAGATTGCCAGCGATATGGAAAAAGGATACATCACCAGGGGCATCATTATCATCTTCAAAAGGTGTGTGGCCTTTTGGAAAATGGGGCTTAGATATTGTGGGACCCTTTGTTCCAGGTTCAGGGCAAAAGAGATACATTGTTCGCAAGAAAGAGGAAGGAAAAGAAAACAAGAGAAAAATTCAAGATTCAGTGTTAATCTCGCTATTAGTCTCGCCAGCTTCATTCTCCTTACTGTTATTCTTCGCGTTACGATCAGTTTGAGCCTCTTCTTCATCTAACTTTTCATCAGGAATTGCTTCACCACCAGTAGCTACTTCTCTTGGAGGACTTTCTTCCTTTTCTGATGGGTCTTCTTGAGAGACATATTCTTCACTACTTGCATAGTATAGATCATTATCCATGGGAAGAGGAATTTCATCGTCATCTACTTCTAGAGGATCAACGGATACAGGAAGGAGAGATTGGGAAATCAGAATGTCATTCACAAGAACTTCAACACTAAGATGAACCTTGCGAAGGAAACCTTTGTCACGATTTATAATCTCTATATTTTTGTAGTATTCAAGGTAGTCATATCTCCTCTCTGCACGATCGCTAGATTTAACAAGATGGGCGGTGAGCCTTCCGTTTTCCTTGCGAACTGAAGCTAGTTTCTTAGTCAAATCAGAAATAGTAGAATGAAGGCTTTTTTCAGATTCTGCGAGAAAGATAAGTTAACAAGAAGATATTCAGATGAAAATCTCGCAAGAAATATAGCAGAGAAATTAAATAGGAAAATTAACAATCAAGGCAGCCAAAATGACTACCTTCTTTTTGAGAAGTTAAGTTCTGAATTAGTGTTAAGAAACAATTCTCCCATTGGTTCATGGCATCATCAAAATTATCTTCAAATATACCCTTCAGGCGAGATTTTATAGTTTTTTCTTTGGAGAGAATATAGGTGTTTTCTTTTGCTAATAAGGAGTAAGATTCTTCTAATTGAGAATACTGATCTTGGAGTTTACTGGACTTTAAACTTAGAGTTAACCTTCCTTTGATAAGTTTATCTTTCTCAACGGCAGAAGATTCAGTTACTTCCTTGATTTCATCTTTTAGTGAACGAAGAGATTGCTCTTGGTCGTTACACATTTTCTGAAGATCATTTATTTGTTGTGAGGAGATCGCCATGTTGTTTGAAAATCTACGTTTCTCCTGAGATGAAGTTTTATTTTCATCTGATAAAGATTCCATCGCCAAGTTAGCTCGGGTTAACAAATATGAGAGGCGAGTAGCTTCGCTATTTAATATATTTTGCTTTTGCACTAATTGATCGTTCTCATTGGTAAGATTATTTATTTGATCGATTGAGTATGTGTAGAGATTATCTAATCTATTATATTGATCCATCCAAGAATCTCTCTCAACACGGGCTTCTTCCGCAACAGATTCTAATTCAAATATCTTCATTACTCGTTTCTGATTTAATGCTAAATAGGCACACCAAATATTTAAAAGGAAATTGAGTACAAAAAAGATGAAAATCTAAAGGAACAGAAAAGTTAGAGGCAGAGGCAGAAGAAGTATACCTTTTAATTCCTTGTTTTTATTGTGAAGATTCTCGCAATCTAGTGAAGAGTTGCGAAGCTTGTGATCAAGGATATCACATTCTGAAATTTTGGATTGGAGGCTTCTCTTTAGAGCTTCAATTTCATTTTATAAAGACGCTTGCGAAGCAGTGCGGTCTGAACCAAAATATTTGATTAAAGTTTCACAAATATCGTATTTGAAGGGATCAGTAGAAGATTTTCTGGCATCATCTAAAATGTCAGACATAACTCTAAAAGCAGCATCAACCCCTATTGATGGTTCTTTAGATGAGGGAAAAGGTGTAGATGATGAAGTGGTAATGATGGCGAGTTGGAGATTTGAATCATTTATGATAGTTGCATCGTCAGAAGGAGGAGTGTCCGGAACGGTAATGGTTGGGGGTAAAATAAGAGAGGAAGAAGCTTTGTTCATAAAAGTTTTGGGAGTCTCATTTATTGGAGGATTGATGACATTGGGGTATTGATAATGACATTCTCGCAAATAGAGGATGGAGGTTCTATCTGCGAAGTAGTAGAAACAGGTTTTGAAGATGTAAATTTGGGAATAGTAATATCAGTTTCAAGAGTTTTGACCTTGCGATATTGCTTGCGAGGTCTAGCAGCATCTTCATTATCCTGCGAATAATAATATAGATAATAAACAGAGGAAACAATATTGTTGTTAAGAAGACAAATGTTTCTTCCTACCTTATTACTCGCAGACTTCCTTTTCTTCTCGACGGGTTTTTGTTGGAGATCTTCCTGAAGATTAGGATTTTGAACTACAACTCTGGTGTGGGGAACGGCTCTACTGAAGCAAAGACACAATATGGGAATTATATAAAATCATATAAAAACAGATCAAATAAATAATGATGAACATAATCTAGGTAAGTAAGATCAAATTTAACAACATTATAAGAAGAGATACCTTGATGACTCCATGGAAGCAGTAGCAGAAGAATATTTGAGAGAAGAAAGTTGCAGACGGAAAACAGAATTAATATATGAAGAGACAAAGAAGATAGAAAAGTAAAAGAAGAAAATTAGTTTTTTAACCAGATTCTACCTTTTATAGACAAAAGGAGATGACTTGTTGAGAAAAGACGTGCCAGTAAAAAAAGGGGGGATTTCACGATACATGTAGGAAGTTAAACTAAATTAACGGAGTGTTGTCGAAAGGAAAATACGGAAAGATAGGAAGTTGCGATATTATGAAGAGTTGGAGATCCTCATATCCTCTTCACTCTGCGAAGAAAACATGAGAAGAGGCAAGTTGTAGGACCAAAATATCGCCATGATAACACTCTTGCGAGATTAACAACATTTCTGCGAACATCACCGCGAGTTATTCAACAACACTTCGCAAGTGTCACAGAATAATTCAAAGAATGACATAATAGCTGACAAATGGAGAAACACGGGAAGAGCGTAATTATCTTGCGATGGTTACAAAGTCTGCGAGAGTTAGCATTACAACTACCGCGAGAGCATCACAAGCCAGATCTAAAATTAAAGGAAAACTTAGCTGTCATCCACTATGTAACTACCCTATATAAAGAGATCCAGTAGATTCAGAAAGATGATGATGTATTTTTGAGTGTTGAGAAAGTCTTGAGGAGAGAGAAAATTCAAGAGAGCGGTTGTATTCTTAATTTTTTCCATTTCTTGTAAACATTTTTGAGAATCAAATAATAAAGTGTCGTTTTTAATCTTCAAAATGTGTTAATTAGTGTGAATTCTTATCAAGGGTGTAGTGTAGGATTTCCTGCAACTACAATTTAGTATGTGTATTAGTGATGGAATCTTGACATCCTAGTCTCCTTTAATTGAATAAAAAAATTATTTTCATTTTTTCCATTATTTTAGAGTTTTATAAAAATCACCATTTTTTTAGTCTAAAAACCAAATCTTTAAAAAAGTCTGAGAATCGAATCCCTGTACTTACCACTTGTAAAACTACATCACCATTCTCATCAATCAATTCAACATGTTTTCTCTTTTTAAAAAGCATCATCAGAAACCTTTCTCGTGTGTTCTTGATTGGGTCAAGGGGTACAAACCTTGAATCTAATTTCTCTATTGTAGGGTTTTCATTGTATCCTGAAGGCATTATTTCGCATACCTGTTGTAATCGCCAATTGATATTGGGAGGGTAGAAATAATTTTCTAAAAAAAATCTATTCGAACCCATTTTCCAGCAATACTGTGGCATTTGTCATAATTATCAAACTGACTATGCAGTCGCCGGGAGTTTGCTATTGCAATGCCATATGAACATTCCACTAGTGTCAGACTGAGATCTAGTTATATCTACAATCCAGTTCTGCATCCAGTTTTATTGTTCTTTCAGAAAATGATGAGATGATGCTTATACTAATACAATAGAATGAGTAGATTTTGATTAATGATGCATCTTATTACAAGTAAAGTCAGCACTAAGCAAAAACAAAATCAAAATCAAAAAAATAGATTTTAGGTGGAATTTGAACAAGGGCTCTTAACTAAGTACTCATACTTCCCAGAAGCATTCTTTGGAACTGCAACCATTACCTTCACTGCATCCCTTTGCTCGTTGACCAGCAAGAACAGACAGTACCTATCGCTAAGCACCAGTCCAACATGAACTGGCTTACCCATTCCGAATTCGACCTTTTCCAGGCCAAGCCTCGACCATTGTGACACTATCAAAACACCCACCGAGTCAGGACATGCACTTGACTCACTCATCATCTCAACTACCGATTCCACATACTCATCTCCAACTCCCTCCTTTGCTTTCCTCACCAACCAACTTGCCCATCCGATTACCTTATCCGCCAACTCTCCAACACTAATTTGTGCGCTGCCAAGAACGAACCTGTTCCTGTAAAAACCTTCTAGAAGATTTGGATTGATTCAATCTCTAACATTCACACTAAATATCAATTGCAGCGTCTGTGTCGAAGGAAATCCTAATGACATTGCCCAACACCTCCATACATGAGCTGATAGAACTTCAAACGATGTAAATTTCATCTATTTTTGTGGACTAGTTGATGTAGCGAGTTTCTTCAACCCATTTAGCGATTTTTGATCAAATTTAACCGACGTAGGTGTAAACGATTCTCTGGTGAACCGCGACATGAACCCACAAAGATCTTGAACTCGGTTAAACTCAGGGTGTCTAGTTACTGAATGATTCACAACACGTCAAGACTTAACCGGGTTCATCAAATGACGATCCCAGACCGGTTTCACCTTCAAATAGGTGAAACCACGGCACTGACCGGTTGTTAATGAAGCAAAGAAATTTAAGAAATCGGCACTACCAATTCCATCGCAGAGGCAGTGGTTGATGCCAACGCCAACCGCATCAGCACTATCAGTAAGCCATGTTGGCTGCACGACGAGCGGCGGGGACTCACGGAGAAGATCTGCCACGTGTATGGACAATAAGTTCCTACGCTGAGTCGAATGACATGGAGCTTTCTGGAACTCATAGATTGAAATACTATGTGAAACAGCTTCAACAAATGTCACACCTTAACCTTTACAAACAACTTCAAGATTTGTTGATGTTCCAGATGATTATTGCGCCCTGACTCTACCAGCTAGAGGATAATACGGGACTAATACTACACTCAATGCCGCCTTAATACGCGACGTGAATGCGTTTCGGTCGGCAGCGGATTTTGTTCTGGCCGGGTTGTTGTATATGAGTAGATACTCAATTGTAAAACGTATGAAGAGTTGAGAATCGAGTGATGAGAGTGGGAGAATGTGAGATGGTGTTAGTGACGATGGTGTTATGTAAATTTCTTCTTTCACTTGAATTTGCGTTGAGCTTGCCATTTTAGTCAACAACTCAAAGTTGAGAATCAGTGGGATCTGAGGTACCATTGTACGCTGGGAATGTAGGTATCGGGCATTTCGCAGGGATAGGTTCCCTTAAAATGCGATAGGACAACGGAGATGTTGTCGCTTCCTGGAGTATACCTCCCCTCAGCAGAAATAGGTGGTTGTTTGGCCGTCGTTCTTCTTGCTATGTCGCTTTGTTCGTCCTCTGCTTCATTTCTTTGATTTGCACGTGACGGTTTTTGTGACCTTCCTCTGGTGACAGCGGGTGTTGAACTTGATGGTATGTCACTTGGTTTCTGCATACCTTTGATTTTGTCATGAGAACACATAATATAATGACAAAGTCCGCTGCTTTAGGCCTTTGTTAAAATTGCAATTAATGCTCTGACACAGAAGGCGACTAAGCAGCTTTTTAGAAAACTCCCCAGACAAGGTTTGAAAAGATGGGTATTTAATTTTTGATTGACACCGCTGTAAAAAGGTGGTAATAAATGTTGGTAAAAACCATAAAAGGTGTCAGATCCTTAAAGATTTGAAGCTAGTAAATTCTTGTTAAGGTTTATTCTCCTTAAATTTTCGTTGAGATTCCCTAATGTTCATAGATACTCAGATCCAAAGGATACTTTGTCGGAAAAGGCTTTTTTCTCGTACAAACAAAAGTTTAACGTTTTTGAAGACGTTTTAAGAAGAAAACTTTGTAGATCTACAATAGTGCAAGTCGTTTGAGGCTAAGAACTCAAAAAACTTACGTAAAAGAGGAACGAATGTATCACTAGGAAGTGATATCCATCCTTTTTAGACTAAGACCTCTTTTTCAAAAGAAAGATTTGTAAAAAATAATAATAAAAACTCAAAATTACGGAGCCTGTATTCTATCGCCAAACTCTGACTACTATTTTCCACATAGTCAACGTAATGTAAACAACTCAGAGAATCCGATACTAAGTAGTAAATATGTCTCAGTTGAACTGGCGTGGTTAAGTAATAAAAGGTACTCAAGATGAAGGAAATAATAATGAACAATACTGAGGTAATGTAAATGCTACTAAGTTATCAAGAGACACAAGAGATTACGTGGTTCGAATTTCGTCCACGTCCACAGGGTAATGAGTGATTTTTTGTATTAAGTAGTTGTGGTTACAAAGATATTAAATGCTTCCCAAAGTAATAGAGAGAACTCAAGGTATAGTAAATACTTAAGTTCTAAACATTAAAGAGGTATAAGCTTAAGACTAGATCTTCACTCCTTCGGTCTTGAATGCCTTTCTTTGTTGGTGAATCTTATTATTTATAGTCCCTTCATCTCTAGATATATCTTTGCTGCCTTTGAGTCCATCGTATCCTGATATATCTTCCGTACAAATGGTACCTTCGTTGGACGCACGCATCCTCCAGTCGAGCTCTGCCACCTCAGCTGACCCACGTTCCCTCGAGAACTACCCAGCCTCAGTACAAGTTGTACCTTCGTTCACCGCGAGCCTTCTCCAGTCAGACTCTGTCATCTCACATCTCTCCACGAGCTTTGGTTAAGCGTGTAGATAAGGCCTCGCTGCATTAAATGCTGATTAGATATGTCAGCTACCTCTGTCCCTTCGCTAGCTGCCACCTCCTTAGACTAGGGTTTACTTTACCATCTAAGCCGTCGAGGTATGCTTCCTCGAGATGGGGTAAAGCATATCAGGAAGGGATCTGCTGCTCCTCAGACTCCTGTGTATCGTCGGGGCCATACATTTATCTTGTATACGACCACTAAAACCGTGACACGTGCTCCAAAGAATATTGGTATTCACAGTAATCTCCTATAAAAGAGACTAGAAGCCATTGTAAAAGAGAGAGATCTTTTTGAGAGTTTGTGTGAGGAATCTAAGAGAGAGAAAAGTTATTTGCTCTCCAAATTAGGGTTTCTCCGTATTGTATTTGTGATAGTTCATGTTCTTCGTATCAGTACTTAGAGTTTTCTTCATGATATCTTAGATTTATCTCATAATATCACTTAGGTGGAGCTTGTAGGATTTCCTGCTCTACACTATGGACTTAACAAGCATGAAATTTATCATTTTTCTCCCACTATGGACTCAACAAACATGAAAAATGAGTGGACTAAACAAAAATTTATTGGTTTGTTCATTGCAAACCAACAAAAAACGCGTGTTTCATTTTAAACTGCGTAGTCTACTTAGTCCGCGAGGACAAACATTAACCGCCGGAGGATTTCTATAATCCCACACTGCAACTTTTCAATATACTATGTGTATAAATTTAAACCAGCTTTCTTCTATATTATTATATTATTATTATTATACTCTATAACTTAACACTGATTGGAAAGCAGCAGTGAGCGGGACTTGTTTGAGAGCGCGGGTGATTTTATACTACCAACTGAATTTGGGTGATTATATACTGCCAACTGAATTTGGGTGATTTTTGCCATAGTGGAAAAATGAATTTTTCCTATCTCACTACTGGAAAATCTTTCACAGGCCCAGGTAAAATATATAAACAGGAAATATAACTATGCAGCGGATTACATTGCTAAAGAAGCCCGGATTAAGAATCTTAGCCACATGTCTTCCAATATTCAACAAAGAGTTTTAAAATATAGTATTATTTCCAATGTTTTTGTCAAAAATGAGATTATAAATCTCTTGTATTATGTTATTTGATTAATAAGATTTGCCTTTACCAAACGTCCAATCCAAACCACACACTCTCTTGTCCATCATAGATTATTTTTTTTGAGCAAATCCTGTCCATCATAGATATCTAAGGCTATTTTAGGTATTTCTAAAATTGTATCTGCACATTATGCTTCAAAAATCCCCAAATGTCTGTTTATGCTCAAGTCGGTCACTGTTAAAAGTAGGAGGAGGAGAAGAGCAATAATGTCAAGGTTACCGGAAGAAATCATCGAGAATATACTCTCATGGTTACCAGTCAAGTCCATTGCAAGGTTCAGGTGCGTTTCCAAATACTGGTGTAATCATCTATTTCAAAACCCTAAGTTTGTAAATCTCCATCTTGAACATGCTCTTCAATTGAACAATTATAATCTCTTGGTTAGCGACGAGGTACCTAATGAAACTTATCTCTATTCCATAGACCATACTGTGTTATCTTCACAATCTACACCATTTTTAGGTCAAGCTGTGGGGATTGATTTTCCATTTATGTCTCAAAAATCAGTTCCGCAAATTCTTGGTTCCTGTAACGGGTTGATATGCATAGCACCCTATAGTTTCGAGAATATTTGCATTTGGAACCCGTGTACCAAAGAGTATAAAGAAGTACCAGAAATTCCAATTGAATTTCCTTTTGTTGCCGCAGAACAGCAGGATTACTTAACTATGTATGGGTTTGGGTATGATTGCAGAATTGAGGATTATAAGGTGTTAAGAATTGTGGGGTTTGATGCAGGTGTAGTTTCCGAAGCTAGGTTATATACGTTAGGGTCGAATACATGGAGAAGTCTTGGTTTCGTTCCTTGCAATTTTTCTTTTGGAAAAAATGCAGGGTACCTTCTTAATGGTGTTCTGTATTGGATTGTTAGTGTTTGTCGTAATGGAAATGAATCATCTGGTGTCATTGTTTGTTTTGATATTTGTAATGAAACATTCCATGATATGCCATTACCTAACAACTATTCAAATAAAGAGCGTTCGGTTTCAGAATTGGGTATGTGGGAAGGGAAATTATAAATCCTCCGCATGAATCACAAGGAACATCCTAAGATTTGCAAGCATCATGACGATCATGTTGATGTGTGGACAATGAATGATAATATTTGGAGTAAGTTTTTGAACATTACTGCTCAACTGACAGATCTCAATTACAGAAGGCCTTTACAGACTCTCCCGAACGGCAACATCTTATTTGAAGGTGGACCTGAGGAGGGAGAGGGCATTGGTTTGATTTCTTATAACCCAAAGCTTGAAAGAGCTAGAATTTTAAAGATACATGGTTTCCCTGAAGACTTTGAGTTGGTAACTTATATTGAGACTTTAGTTTCAGTTAACTCTGGTATTTATGTTGAGCAGCAGCAACAAAGAGGGAGAATCAGAAGAGGAAAGAGACAAAGACCGGTGTTTTGGTACTAAAGAAACTGAAACAGATGTGAGGGATTATTCAAGAACCAGAGTGCATTCAGGTGCATAGTGGTTATAAAACGCTACTTAGGTAAATTCGGAAGCAACTTTTATGCAAATTTCTTTTGTCGTGATTTTAAATTTACATGTATGAATGGATGTAGTAACTAACTATGGCTGATACACTAAGCATGATGAGTCGGATCTATTATCTTCTTTTATCTACTAGAATTAAGTCACATTTTTCACTATCATTGGTAGCTCAATCACATATTCGAAATTGAAATCGTTGAGATTATCTTTTTTTTTTGTAGACTTTCTGTTGACTTGCTGTATCCCATATTTTGTATTGAAATCGTTGATTAGACAATTTACTTCATCTAGCTTATGCTTCATAGTTCACGGCCTTTATTAAGATGCACAACCTGAAAAGCTAACATAGTAACCAGTTTACCTTAATGCAAGCTCTGCCTCTTGTAAATGATATTTGTATTGCTCGTAATACTGAAACCAATGGTTAAACCAAATGTGTTGGAAAAAAGGATTGCCGCTGCGAAGTCATACATATAGTCATCTGTTCAATAGAAATGGTAATGCGCAAAATGTTGAATGTCATAATCTGGTATGCTCAGGGTAATACCTAGAGTTGAATTATCCTCAGGGAGTGGATGTTTACACATTTAGGCCTGAACTGGGGCAATTGTTCCAGTTCATACTGCAGCCTTTGTCATAATCATCAAACTGACTCTGCAATTATATTTTTGTTGTGGTCATCTTTTTTACTGAATGTGGCTTTTACAGAAATTTGGAATTTGCTATTGCAATGCCATGTAAACATTCCACTAGTGTCAGACTATGAGATCTTGTTATATCTACAATCCAGTTCTGCAAGAAAATTTGTTCTTCTGTCAGTACATGATGAGATGATGCTGATGCATGCTAATATTATAGAATGATCGAGTAGATTTTGATTAATGATGCATCTTATTACAAGTAAAGTCAGCACAAACAGCTTTCAGGTGGAATTTGAACAAGGGCTCTTAACCAAGTACTCATACTTCCCGGCAGCACTCATTGGAACTGCAACCATTACCTTCACCGCATCCCTCTGCTCGTTGACCGGCAAGAACAGACAGTACCTATCGCTAAGCACCGATCCAACATGAACTGGCTTACCCATTCCGAAGTCGACCTTTTCCAGGCCAAGTCTCGACCATTGTGACACTATCAGAACACCCACCGAGTCAGGACATGCACTTGACTCACTCACCATCTCAACTACCGATTTCACGTACTCATCTCCAACTCTCTCTTTAGCTTTCCTCACCAACCAACTTGCCCATCCGATTCCCTTATCCGTCAACTCGCCAACACTAATTTGCGCGCATCCGAGAACGAACCCATTCCCGTAGAACCCTTCCGGCAAATTTGGCTTGATTCGGTTTCTAACGTTCACGCTAAACAGCAATCGCAGCGTCTGTGTCGAGGGTAGTCCTAGTGACATTGCCCAACACCTCCACACATGAGCTGACAAAACTTCAAACGATGTAAATTTCATCTCCTTTTGTGGACTAGTTGATGAAGCCAGTTTCTTCAATCCATTTAGCGATTTCTCATCGAATATAACCGACGTAGGTGTCAACGATTCTCTCGTGAATCGCGAAACAAACCCACAGAGATCTTGAACTCGGTTAAACTCAGGGTGTGCAATTACGGAACGATTCAAAACACGTCTAGACTTAACTGGGTTCATCAAATGACGATCCCATACCGGTTTCACCTTCAAATCGGTGAAACCACGACACTGACCGGTTGTTAATGAAGCAAAGAAATTCAAGAAATCAGCACTACCAATTCCATCGCAGAGACAGTGGCTGATGCCAACACCCACCGCAGCACCACCATCAGCAAGCCATGTCAGCTGCACGACGAGCGGAGGGGACCCGCGGAGAAGATCTGCCACGTGTATGGACAATAAGTTCCTCCACTGAGTCGAATGACGTGGTGCTTTCTGGAACTCAGAGATGGAAATACTATCTGAAACAGCTTCAACAAATGCCGCCCCTTGACCTTTACAAACAACTTCAAGATTCGCCGCTGCAGATGATTGTTGCGCCCTGACTCTACCAGATAGAGGATAATACGGGACTAATGCTGCACTTAATGCCGCCTTAATACGTGACGTGAACGCGTTCCGATCAGAAACGGATTTAGTTTTCGCCGGATTGTTGTATATGAGTAGATACTCAATTGTGAAACGTATGAAGAGCTGAGAATCAAGTGATGAGAGTGGGAGAATGTGAGATGGTGTTGGTGATGATGGTGTTATGTAAACCGCTTCTTTCACTTGAATTTGCGCTGAGCTTGCCATTATTTTTTAGTAGTAACTCCCCAAAAATGGCAATCGAAGCAATTTCTTTGAGAAATGAGTTGAATTGAGCTTCTGGGTGTTGCTGAAATTGGATTTGGGAAATGGGTCTCTACAGAATTTGGTGTATTGAATGTGCTGCTGCTGTTGTTGTTGAGTTGGGAGAGTGGTGGTGATGGTTTTTATGGAAGGATAGTGTATGCGGTGAATTGTTTGTTTATTAGTGGGTTTTTGTAGTGTATATCTTTATTGAATATGAGTTGCTGTAGCGAGATTTTGTGCCAGATTCTTTAGGCATCACTTTATGGGGGAAAGAAAACCAAGACACTGCTTTCTGTCTCTCTTGTATTCTCTTCTCTCTATTATCAATTCACTTTCATTTATTAGACGGTGGATGGATCCATTTTTGATACCTCTCTTTCTCTGTCTCACTAACACTCACTACTCAACGGTGTAGTCCATTTCTTACTTACTTATCCCCCGGTCATTATCGGGGAAAAAATCGTGCCCACCGTTGAAATTTTTCTCTTCTTGTGGACCGTTAGAAGTTTTTCTGATGTGTGACTCGGCTCATACCACTAACTCTGCAGTATTTAAGATTTGTTATGTGACGTTTAAAAAGTTTTGTGTGACCTTGTTATGTGACGGTTTTCGAGTTAATAAGTCAAATTCAGACTAGCGAGTTGAGTTAGATTTTTCTGACGTATGACTTGGCTCACACCACTAACTCTGGAATATTTAAGATTTGTTATACACATCAAACTTTTATGTGACCTTGTTATTTGACAATTTCCGAGTTGATAATTCAAGTTCAAACCAGTGAGTTGAGTTAGATTTTTCTGACGTATGACTCGGCTCACACCGCTAATTCCGAAGTATTTAAGATTTGTTATACACATCAAACTTTTGTGTGACCTTGTTATTTGACAATTTTCGAGTTAATAAGTCAAGTTCAGACTAGCGAGTTGAGTTAGATTTTTCTCGACTTTACCACACCACTAATGTATTTAAGATTTGACTCAAACTTTTATGTGACCACACCACTAACTTTGGAATATTTAAGTTTTGTTATACACATCAAACTTTTATGTGACCTTGTTATTTGACAATTTTCCGAGTTGATAATTCAAGTTCAGACCAGTGAGTTGAGTTAGATTTTTCTGACGTATGACTCGGCTCACACCACTAATTCCAAAGTATTTAAGATTTGTTATACACATCAAACTTTTGTGTGACCTTGTTATTTGACAATTTTCGAGTTAATAAGTCAAGTTTAGACTAGCAAGTTGAGTTAGATTTTTCTGATGTATGACTCGGCTCACACCACTAACTCTGGAGTATTTAAGATATGTTATACACATCAAACTTTTGTGTGACCTTGTTATTTGATAGTTTTCGAGTTAATAAATCAAATGCAGATGAATCAGTCGAGTTAGAAAAGAACAACCACCTGGTATAAGTGAATCGTTTTGTGATTATCGACGAATTGACGAACTATTTTCAGGTTAAATTTTTACTGCCACCTGCTGAGCTATAACAACAAGGAAAGTTTGTGTATGGTTGACCGAGGATATTTTCACCAAGACGGAGTAAAATGTGTAGGTGTCCGAGTATTTTTTGGAAGTACTAATAAGCGAGTGATTGAGATTAGAAGTCGCGTGTAACCTTGTTATTTGACTGTTTACAAGTTAGTAAATTAAATCCGGACGAGTTAGTTGAGTTAGAAAAGAACAAACACCCATCAAAATAAATACTTTTATGATTGTTGCCGAGTTGACAAACTTTTTTCCGGCTAAATTTTCACCGTCCGGTGAGTTACAAATAACAAAGAGGGTTGGATTGGTGGAGCCAATATATCAAAATATGCAAGTGATGGAGTACTTTTTGGAGGTACTAGCAAGTGAGTGAAACTTGACAACACATGAGATAAGTAGACCCCACCGATCTTGAATTAAAAATATTGTCTCTGTCATTACACAGTGGTTCCTCCTCGGATATTCTGCTAGATTTTATAATGTTGATTTAACAAATAGTACACTGTTTCTCACTGTGGTCCTTTTTTAGAAATGAATTTGACTCATTTCACCAGCCCTTTCTTTTTACCCCAAAGTTATTTCCTAATTTATTACTACCAAGTTGCAGAATTAAATTCACTGTGGGTTGGTTGTACTTTGTAAAATTTCTCTGTTGTGATGAAATTCTTATGTCACCATGTTTATTAGTTCACAGATGGGTGGAGGGACAGTGGGAAGTTATTGGTGAAAGTTTTATATATTTTCGACGTACCTAGTAGGATCCTTAAGACATCCATAGGTTGTAATTGTTATAAAGATGGGATACGGTTCTAGCTAAAAACAGAAAACATGTCTGTGTGGGATGATTAAACGGACCACTTGAATTCACATGGTATTGCTTGTTTAGCATGTGCACCTTTTCGTTAGAATTACAAACAGTTTATGTTAGATGGTTCTTCGATGCACGATTGTTACAAAGGGTTATCAAATTTTAAAAAAATATATTCAGTCTATATAAAATAACATAATTTCCATCGATGGGTTCTCTGGGCGGATGTAATAACCAAAAATTTGATAATCCATTGTAACAGCCTTGAGTTTTAGCTCTCCCCTCTAAAAATCCATTTTATTTCTTTCTTTTCAAATTGGCAGATGTTTTTTTAAGTGATAAGAGATGACTTGATTTGCTTGAGGTGACCTTATTTTGGACTCACATGACCTCTTGCATATAAATTTGTCTTCATAACATAGTTTATTGAACGGATGATAAATCCAAGTGAATCTTGATAAAGTACCCCGTTTTTTCGTTATCCACTAAAAAAATGTCCCTGTTTTTTTAAAATTTCTTAAAGTAACTTCACATTAGTTTTTCCATCTTATGTTAATTAAGATTAATTTACTTTCCATATTTGCCCTTTTATTATTGCTACATTAATTTTATACATCATTTTTCAAATTCGTCGAGTCCGATTCAGGATCGTTACACCGCTTTCAGGGTCGTTACGTCATTTCCCAAAAATGGTTCATCATTTCAAGTATTATGGGGTTTTTGGTTGGAAGAAAACGAGACCTTCTACAACAATTTTTTAGGTTCGTCGAGCTCGGTTCAGGATAGTGACGACGTTTTCAGGTTCGCCGAGCCCGGTTCAGGATCGTTACACCGTTTTCAAGATCGTCGGATCATTTACCTCCCCACCAAGGAAATATAGTTCACGGGTAAATAAGATTTTTAATTGGAAAGATAACTACAACCTATCACTTAACATGATGGAATTTACCTTTTGAATAAAACGGGGTATTTTAACAAGTTTCAAAATAAACCAGGGCACTTTTTTAGTATTATGCGAAAAGTATGAATACTTTATCAAAAATCCTAAATACAACCCTACATGTCACATGGGAAAATGAATATTTGATGGTTCAGATTTGGTAAGGTACTAAATCAAGAACGCGAGTGGATCATAGATTATGTGTTCTTTATCATACAAATTATAATATTTTCTTTTCTGCAAAGTGATCAACTTGGGACTAGGGATCATATTCTAAGTTTTTGGGTACCATTAAATAATTTTTAGAAAATGAAATATTCTTCTAAAATCTTTTGGAATCGATAATTTAATTTAATCCATATAAACAAAAAATAATGGAAGTGGTGGTAAATCCCATTACTTAGAGCATCAAGCACTTGCAATTGGTCGCCCTAAAACTAACCTTATGCTCTTTTCATCGACCATTCTTGGTAAAAACAAACAAACTTGGTATCTAATGTCTGTAAACAACACTAGAGATTCCTATGTCATATCTTAATCCACCTAACAAAGAAAATGTTCATATGATCATACTATTCCACAACCTTTATGTTTAAAAAAGTTTGAAAAAGGTCGTGAGTTCGACCATAACCCCTTAGTAAAAGAGCCATATAAACAATCTCAAATGTCAACCAAATTGAGCTTAAAATACCAAGACTGTTGCATGAGGTTACCAGAATTACCAATTTAGTAATAATTGCTGAGTAACTTAAGATTGTTTTGTTATATAAGAATTTGGTACCTTTGGTAAAATTTAATAGCCATGTAGCAGTCAAGACGTACAAACAGTGCATGAGATAAGAACAACTAAATAGTTGGTTATACTTTCTAGATAAACATAAACTTACATCGTTTTTTCCTTTTAGGTGGTGGATATGCTCATGAAAATCCACTTTTCTTCTCTCCGATGTCTTTCTGGAGCTTATCTTTGTCTTTGGAACGTGTTTATGTCTGGATATATATATAAAGTATGAAGAAAACACTGTCTAATCAAACAATGAAAAGAAGAGAAACCAATGTACATAAAATAACTAGATAAACATTTGGATATGAGATCATGAGAACTTGCATATATATATATACATTGTTGCTTAGGCTTTAGCTGGAAAGGAGCAACTAGACGGTAATCTATAGGGCAGCATTTACACGCATGGAGGAGCATCAAGGATAAGCGAAGTAGGTAAAAGCACATGGCTAGGTGGTCTGGTTCATTCATGCTGCAAGGGAATCAATAGGTGTTTGATTGTGTTTGTTTTATAGAGGACAACTAGTACTTTAACATATCAAAGTTTATAGGGTATCCTAGTGCATATATATATACATCCTAGATCGGACTTACCTACCTTGATCATATCAAAATCAGTAAAGAGATATTTATGCATGCTATAGGATAGAGTCTACACATGTTTTGTGGGAGAAAATTTTTACTTGGTTACCTTCCCGTGATTGCATAGCCAGTGTCGTCTATCTCTTACATTTTTTTCACGTGGTTAAAAAATCTTTTGATGCAGACAGACTCATTCTCTCGTGTAGAAAAAACATCAATAATTTTTATCCACTTTAACCACCCGGAAATTGCGTGCATAATTTCCCAACCCCGCTAATGGTACCAGTTTTTTTAGGATATTGATTCATATGATTTTTTTTTTTTTTACCGGTTTATCTCATATGAGTTTTGGTATATTATCGAGGTAAACAAATATCCCTTGACTTTCATTTGGAGATGCTGGAAACCACGTCAAGTTTATAATACTGAGCAAGAAAACTACCTTTTCAATTATATGAAGTTTGGTAACCTCTCGTGGCAGCCTCGAGGGTCCCAAGGATTTGATACCCTGATAATGGATTATTTTAATTTTTTTCTTAAGAGACATTTGACGTGAGATTTGGGTAATAGACATTAGACAAATGTATATGATGATGAAAAAACGAGACAAAGAAGGTACGTTTGATTGACTGATTAAATGGGTTTTGTTTTGAAAAGATTATGGCACTAAACAAGAATCCCCCTTTAATGTGCATGGAAAAATGGAACCAGGGATAGCGATGTGCATTTGGTATTTCTTCTGTTTAAGACTTGATTTCAACATCAAACTACAGATTACGTATAGTCATGTGTATTATTGCCACAAAGTGCGGATGCAAATTATAATATGGACTTAAAAGTACCTAATGTTGGCATCACTCTGTTGTAGTCTAGACTCTTTGGAGAATATGTCGTAAGTTCCAAAAACAAAAAAATCTAGTCATAACTGATCAAAAAAAACAAAAATATATAAATTGTGTTCTAAACTTTCGTAAAGAAGTTCATTTCTGGGCGGTTAATTTTCAAATCGGCAGATATTAAGGTTACACTCCCCATAATATGTTCATGCCATCCATTGTGATGCAAAAATTTAGGGGTGAGCATTTTACCCTTGATCTGCAGATTTAACCGGGATCAACCGTATTTTTGCGGGTGGATGTCCGGACCGTTCGCTAATGGATTGGACGCGGATGAGATTTTTAAAATCCAACGGATTACGGATTGGGTCCGGTTGCAACCTTGAAAATCCGTTGAACATCCATATCCGTTAGACTAAGGACATTTATATAGTTTCTAGTTTTGAAATTTTTAAGGTGTTTGCTTGGAGTGTTTTCCATAACACTTCTATATTTATATATATATATATATAAAATGTGTAGGTTCTATAAGAAATCATATATATATAGGCTTTATATTTTCATTATTTAATTTTAGCTAACACAGATCCATTAGATTATCCGCTCCCTATCCGTTCATCCGTGCATCTATTAGACGTTGGATTTAATGCGGATGCCAAATTTGAAATCCGTAGTGAATTGGATTGGATGTGGATGAGGTAAAAACCGGTCCATACCGGCCCATGGAAAAATGTACTCCACAATGCAGATAGGCAGAATTTGGGCCATAGCCCAAGAGATGGATTATGGGTTATACCTCTACCAAGATTTGCATCCAAAAATATAAAGAGGTCCACGCTTCAATTTCTTTGCTTAGAATTTCAGTAAGCCAAAACTAAACTAAAATAGTAGCAAAAATGAAAATTTTACCAGAAGTTTCTATAATATAGCAGGTATTTAGACCTTCCAAATCTCCAAGTTGCACTTTGGAACCCAAAAGATGGCACAATTCTAAAGTTTACCAGACTTCAAAGAAGTATAAGTTGCATTTAATGAGTAAATGGGTAAAAACTGTGAAGCACTAGATATTGCATTCATCTGTTGGATCCAGAGGTGGAGCTAACGTGTAACAAGGGTGTGCAAGTACGACCCCTTGATTCTCAAAATCTCCACTAAGAAGCCTAATTTTCCAAGCCCAAAGAAAATCTTACACCCTAATTGCGTGCCCTTAAAAAAAAAAGGTCTTCCATACGTGTCTAGAACACTGAGAAGAAACCCAAAGTTTTTTAGATATATAAATCATGTTGGATTGACCTTCAGTGCTTCACATGCTAACTCTTTAAGCAGGCTTGACTGGGTCATACCCAGATTATTTAGGGTATACTTAATGAGACAAAATCTAGGTCATTTTGAAGTAAAAGAAGACACCCCTTAATCATGTATTTTCTAAATGGCTAATATATCCTTGTTTAATTAACACTAACACAATCTGTTTAGGTTAATTAATTCCATTTAGATTAGTTAATTGAGTAGATAAAAACTTATGAATCTAAGTTATGCAATTTTGTTTTTGATTGAACTTATGTGGGAAGATTTTTGATGAAAAACATTTGTTTTGAGAATATTTTTTGCAACGGAAATGAAAGCACACAACCCAAACACTTCTGAAATGGGGATTGCAAAGCTGTTGTATGAAATCATACTCAAAATTAAAGAAGAAATCAACACTTTCAGTTTTGAAAGTATGAAAAGCCGGGAAGGTCGAAGAATTCAGACCATGCCGACTATATTTAGCCGGCAAGGTAGATGAATGAAGACGAAGCCGACTAACTTTGGTCGGCACGGTATTCAAATGAACACAATGCCGACTTTATTTTTTTGACACACAGGAGACGACTAATATTAGCCGGCGAGGTCTTCAAAAAATACCCTGCCGGCTGTTGAAAATTTTACAGTCGCGATGGCTATTATGAAAAGTCGGCAAGATATACATGTTACGACCTTGCCGACTAAAGACACAGAAATCATAATTTTCGATTTCTAACCTAATATAACAATCAAAAGACACAACACAATAATGAGTTTGAGATTAAACATCATTTACAGTCTTCTTTTCGCCGGTAGAGGTTCTTTTCAATATTCTCATGTATTGAATTTTTGGGTTCATGAATTTTTTTTTGATGAAAGAAGATGAAGGGGAAGGGGAAGAGAGATTAGAAAAGATTAATAATTTTTTAGTTTTTAATTTTAGGGTTTAGTTTTAAGTTAATTAGTTCAAGGGCATTAAAGCAAAGTCACCAATTTTGATCACCCCTTAACAAAGACCCTAGGTCCATTTAAATTTGAGTATATCCCAATCAAGCCTGGCTATTTAAACTAGATTGATTGTCCTAAATCTAAGTAAGTAAATCTTCCAAGAAATATGTCTTACAAATTCCAATAATTCTTAAAAATAGAAAATCCTTACATAACTCATAATTCTTGAAATAATTGCTAGGTAACTTTGTTGGAGAGTGAGATTAATTCAGTGGTAAATAAATCTAAATGCAATGGATTCTGAATTTAATACGTTGAGAACATTTTTTATTTTATTTTATAATCAAAGGCCTAAGAAAAAGGCTACCGGTCAGATTCAACTGCTGGAGCTAACCAAGCAGGAGGCATAGACCAAAACATAGAGGTTTTTTTTTTCAGTTTTTCCCAATGAGCCAACTCATGAGCCACCGAGTTACAAGTTCTAGGTTGAAAAGAGAAAACACAAGAGATTAAATAAGAGGCAAAGAACTGAACGTCTTTAAAGATAGCATCAGTTCTGAAATCGCCTTCAAAGAGTCCTGAAGAGAATTGTTCCACCAGATGTTGGGCATCACTTTCTATTATGAGGTGTGTAAGCTTTTGTTCCACAGCTTTCTTGAGACCTCCCCAGATTGCTCTAGCTTCAACTTCTTCATCAGATGAAACTTCGAAAACCATGACATCACAGAGAGAAGCTTTGCTAGTATGATCTCTCATCACAAAACCTGCACCATTGTCTCCAGATATATCATCATAGGCTCCATCAGTATTACACTTGATCCAACCAGTCAAAGGGGGCATCCATTTAAGGTTTAAGCTGATGAGTGTAGGACATGGAGCTACAAAGGTGTTCTTCCTAGTTAAGATCATGGCATTAGCTCTTTCTAGAACGAACTTATGAGGTTCAGTTAAGTTTTGAAAAACCAGATTATTCCTGCTAGTCCAGATGGACCAAAGAACAGCAACAAAGATCTGTTGGTCCTCTCCAGATAATCTGGAGTTAGAGTCCAACTACCAGAAAACAAGCCATTGTTGAAAAGTTTTTTGAGTAAAGAAAGCAGTATTGTTGCAGAACTTGGATAGAAACCAAACTTTAGAGGCATAAGGACAAAGAACCAAAGCATGCATAATGTTTTCCAGGGGATCACTACACCTGGTACAAGCAACATAGTGCATGGGCATTCTAGTATGTAGAACAGTTCTAGCGGGAAGAGCATTTTTAGCATCCTTCCAAAGAAAAAGTTGAATTCTGTAAGGAACTCTAATTTTCCATATGTGTAACCAAAGAGTCTTATAGGGAGAGGGATATGAGCCTATGAGTCCCAAATAAGCAGATTTTGAAGAAAATTTCCCGTTCTTCGAAAGGTCCCAAGCCCTCCTGTCAGCAGTGCAAAGATGTCTTAAGTAAATGGTGATAATCTTCTTAACAGAAGCATCATCAAAATGAGTAACAAGTCTAGAAGAAATCCAGGTTCTAGAGGTATTGTCAATCAAATAATCAACAGTCAAGCTAGGATTAAGAGGGGTACCAGGGTTAGGAGAAGCAGACCTTAAAGAAGGTATCCAATTATCACACCGAGGGTTAATAAACTTCCCATCTATCAACTCTTTAATAGCATGAAGGCATTTCCAGGTCCAAGAACACTTGGAAGGACACTTAGCATTAATAAAATCAGTTCTAGGAAAATATATAACTTTCAAAATTTTTGCTAACATATAATCAGGATTTTCAATAATTTTCCAAGCATTTCTGGCAAGCATAGCCAAATTGTTTAGCTCATCTTTTCTGAACCCCAAGCCACCTTCAGATTTTGGTGAGCAAAGAGTGTACCACCCCAAAAGATGTAGTTTTCGATCTTTGGGGTCTAAAGATTCTCCCCACCAAAACTTGCATAGGTGAGTATCCATCAATCTGCATAGGTGTTTGGGATAAGAAAGGCCCCCATTTGGTAGAGAGGGATAGCCTGGCCAATGTGTTTAACCAGAGTGGTTCTGGCAGCCTGAGAAAGAAGCTTATGTAACCAAACAGTAATCCTAGCATCCACATCTTGTAAAATACTCATGTGAGTTTGAATCTTAGAAGACTGAAAAACAGATGGGGTACCCAGATATTTCTCTCCCAAGTCTCTGCTTTGGATGTCCAAAATGTTGGCTAACATGGCTTTCCTATGTTATGGTACCTTTCTGCTAAAAAGGATACCAGATTTTTCAAAATTGATTTCCTGACTAGAAGCAAGACAGTATTTTTGAAGATAGTTTTTTATGACACTGAAGTTTTCAGGAGTAGTAGAAAAAAAGATAAGGGAGTCATCAGCAAACAGAAGATGAGTCATCTCAGGAGCATTTTTACAAATTTGTATTCCCCTGAGAGAGCCATTTCTCTGGATACTATCTATATAAGAAGAAAGAGCCTCAACACAGATAATGTATAGGTAGGGGGATAGAGGATCCCCTTGCCTAAGTCCTCTCTCAGGTTGGAAAAAACCAGTTGGGCTACCATTAAGCAAAAAAGAGTAAGAGACAGTAGATACACACTAGTTTACAAGTTTTATCCAATTTTCAGCTAAACCCATTTTACTCAACACTTTTTCTAGAAAATTCCATTCTAATTTATCATAAGCTTTGGACATGTCAAGTTTTATGGAAGCAGTACCCTCCACTTTATCATTATGGTTTACAGAATATATGGCTTCATTTTCTAGAAGAATATTATCAAAAATACTCCTCTTTGGAATGAAGGAATTTTGATTTTGGGAGATTACTTTGTCCATGAAAGGTTTAAGCCTGTTGGCTAAAGTTTTGTAAAGGATTTTGTAAATGAAATTGCATAAAACAATGGGTCTATAGTGGTTGACTAACTCAGCTAAAGGGACTTTAGGAATGAGGGCTATATTAGTGTGATTAAAAACTTTTGCAATATGGCCAGTTCTAAAACAGGTTTAGGTCATATCAACCACAGCATCACCCACAATGTCCCAATATTTTTGGTAAAACAAACAAGTGAAACCATCAGGTCCAGGAGCTTTTTTCCCTCCCATTTGGAAAACATCATTTTTTATCTCCTCAGCAGTGAGAGGAACATTTAGCAAATCATTGTCCTCAGTAGAGAATTTTACAGGAAGGTCCCTTAGGATCTCCTCCTGAAAATGCTGAGGTTGAGAAGAATAAAGACTCTTGAAATAATCTATGAAGTATTTACCAATGTTATCCCTATCAGTCCGAGTATTATTGTTAGAATCCTTGATCCAGCTAATAGCATTCCTTTTCCTTCTGAAAAGGGTGACCTTATGAAAATAAGGTGTATTTCTATCTCCTTCAATGAGCCATACTTCTCTAGACTTATCTTTCCAGTAGAGTTCCTCTAGAGTGTATAGATACTATAGATTAGATTTAAGTCTAGAGGTAGTGATGTCATTAGTGGGGTTGGAGATTTGTAGATTTAACAGGTCCTTCCTGGTGGTAGATATATCAATTTGAATATTACCAAAGGAGGATTTGTTCCAATTTCTAAGACCCTTCTTAGTGTTAAGAAGTTTGGCTTTTAGTTTATAGGCTGGGGAGCCTATGACATTTACAGACCAAGAGTTACCAATAACATCCCCACAGGCAGGGTCTTCTATCCACATAGACATAAAATGAAAAGGTCTAGGCATACAATTTTCCTCATAGTTAAAGCCAACATGCATAGGACAATGATCAGAAGAATATCTAGGTAGATTATTGACACGGAATTTAGGACAAAGTTCCTCATCTAGTTGGTTTAAGAAACATCTATCAAGTCTTTCAAGGATCAGATCAGAACCCTGTTGCATGTTAGACCAGGTAAATCTAGGACTAGGGAAGCCTGGATCATGCAGATTATGAGTCAAGTAGAAGTTTTTTAGAAATTCACAGTCAGAGTCTTGTATTTCTAGGCCACCATTCTTATCTTCATAACCTAGGAGAGTGTTAAAATCTCCAATGACAAAAACTGGTTCATTTAGAGAAGCTATAATTTGTTGTGCAAATTGCTCCCAAAAGGAGGCTTTAAGAGCACTATTAGGTTCACGATACATAAAATGGATATGACAGTTTTTTGAGTGGATTATATCAGCTGTAGTCACATGGATGCCCCTTAAGCTAGAGGATATAAAAGATAAATAAATTTCCTTTTTCCAAGCCAGCACCAGACCACCACTTCTACCAATACTAGGGACATTGAAAGTACATGGAAAACCCATGTTTTTTAGTTTCCTGGAAGCCATATATTTCCCCATTTTGGTCTCAGATAGGAAAATGATGTCAGGATTCACATTTCTACAGAGCATACCAAGTTCTTTATTTGCAGATTTTTTACCTAGGCCTCTAATGTTCCATGCTATAAGATTGATATTATTTACATGGAATTGATTTAGAGTAGGATTGAGATTATCAAGAATTGGGTTAGAGGGAATGGAGTTTACCTGAGAAGGAGAGCCTAAATCACTTCCATGAGGAGATAAGGCAGTATCACCATTCTGAGTAGAACTTTGGGGAGAAACCAGATTGGGATCGGCATCATTGAGAGAGGAGTTATTGCAGACACCATTACTTGTAGGGGGATTACCAGTAGGAACAGTGAAGTTACCCATAGAGTTAAACATGGTTTGGGTATTAAGGGAACAATTAGATAGATAAATATCAGGTAGATCATCCAATTTGGTGATGGAAGAACATAGCTGAGCATAATCCGGTTCATTGGAAATTTATACCTCAGAATCGGTACCTAGAGAATTAACAGTTGGGGTAGCTCTGGTACGCTTTCTTAAATTAGCTCTTGGATTAATCTTTCTTTTGAGATTTGCAATAGCATATTTTTCAGCATAGTTAGCAGCTCCTCTAGTAACGATGGGACTGAGATTTGAAACAGTAGTTATTTTGAATCTTCTTAACGAATTGTTAGTCCGAATTGGACCACTCGGAGATGATACAGAACCATTAATAGTAACAAAATTAGTCTGAATTGTGTTTTGTTTGCCAATCACTGGTAAACCTCTTTCCACTTGAGTAGTGTGCTGTTGTACAAGGAAAACATCCAAAATCTTCAGAGATGGAGATCTATTGACAAAAGGACCCATCTGGAAAGTATTAGATAGAAAGAATTTTGTAGGATCAACTATACTGTTATCAGTTGCAACAGTCTTGCCTAAGGACTGTCCTTGTAAAGTTGGGCTCATAGGAGTATCTTGGACATCATCATGCATTTGCATAATTGTATTCACAGTACCTAATGAGGAGGTGCAATTTTCCTTTCTAGTAGATGGCATCATAATCTTTGAAACACTTGGAAGATTTTAGTTGTTGCGACTGGAGTCTAATTCTTTGAGCTTCTTCTGTTTAAGCTTCCAGGCAGGGAAATTCTGATCCTTATGGTCAAGTATACGACAAGACGTGCAGAAGTATCGTGGAACTATGATGTGTTCAGAGGTGTCTAAAATACCTTATTATTTATCTATTGTTTATGCTTTCTCTGCTAGTTTTCTTGTAAATTATGTATCTTATGTTTTGTTTTTGAGTATTTAGGTACTTTGGAGTCATTTGGATCAAAAGAAGAGGAAACATAGCAAAAGCGTTGGAGGCGGAATATTTGTCTTTATTTGCTTTTATTTCTTTATCTTCGTCTGAAAAGTATGTCGGCTTTAGTGATGCAAATTTCTATATGAAAAGCACAACAACTTTAGTAATGACTTTCATTAAAGAGTATAAGTGAATATGAGAAATAAGGGACGATTGTTGTTAGCGGAGGAACTCGAAAGAAGGATAAAGCGTTCAATTGGAGCATAAAGGGGTAAAGTTATCATTTCCTAGGAAAACAATATCGGGAACCCAGTCAAGGTTAAGGGACAACTATTTTGGAGAGTGCTAAAGATAGACCAGTTAAGGATAAGGGGTTGGAAATTTGGTTAACCCTTATCAAGAAGTACCCACCCATTATAAGCACCCCATTATGGGGTGGTTTCCATTACTGGGGTGTACTCATCCACCCCAATCATTTCTAACCTAAAATCAGTTCTCAAATCATTTGTTGTTAGAACTGAAATAGAGGCGCAGCCATGGAAACTGAATTAGAGAAATTAAGAGTGAGCTGGGACTTTGAGGATGATGATAGTTGTGATAAATGACAGATTCAGATCAAGGTTGGAGAAATGAGTCTCTGCTGCTGTAATGAAGGGAAGAAGATTATAAAGGTGGTGCTACTGCCTATGAAATTACAAAGAAGTTGGTGGCAGTTGAAATCAGAATTAGGGTTTGATATTGGCTGTGATAAGAAGACAAATTGATATGATGATGAGGGTTTGAAGCAGAATTTTTTGTTGTGATGAAGAACACGGATGAGAAGACTTAGATGGGGTTTTGAGTTTGTGTTCAACTGAGAAAACAGGGATAAAGAGATGGGAGGAAGCTCAGAAACTGGTGATTGAGTAGATGGGCTGTGTGAGAATTGAAGCTGTGCTCATGACATCAGGTGATGGAACTGTTATGATTGGTGTTTGAATTGCAGGTGAAGCAGTGAATAGATGAAGTTGGTGGTGCTGGCTTATGTCAATTGTTACATAAAGGTGCAAATGGAAGTGTTGTGCAGCTGGGATTTGAGCTCAGGATATGGCATTGGTGGTTTTGAAGTGGTGGTCCAGGCTTAGAGTGGTGTTTCTCTGGTGAATTGGAGATGAGGGTGTGACTTGATGTTGTTGAATGGCAAGGTCAAGAAGGAGTTAGTAATTATTCTCAGCTGGAATTGAGGTGGTTGAACTGGTGGATTGGACTGAAATAATGGTTTTGGTATTTCCAGAGTGTGAGTTGGAATAAGGTAATGGTGGTTGCAGTTAGGGTTTTCCATTTCTGAAATTGGACTCAGGGAGAATATGAAACTGGGGATTACAATGGTTTTTGAAGCTTAAATCTCAGTATGGCAGCTGAAATGGCTAGAAGAACTGAATGGAGTTAGGGGTGGTGTTGGTGGAATTGACTGGGATGGTTGTTGCTGTGAACCAACGGTCTCAAGGCTTTGATGTTGGAAAATGCTGGTAGTGCTGGAATTGGCCAGCAGAACAAAGAGGTAGTTGGAGTTGCTGCTCTTATCTCAGGTGGTGAAGCTATAATGATGATTGAAGTCATTGAACTGGAAGACTTGTGGAGGTGATGCTAAGATGTATGGTGTTGGAGGTGAAGTGCAATGGCTATGCAGTTGATGCTGTTGGTTGTTACAAGAAGAGATGGAGTTTCAGTTGGTGTTGCAGCTGAATTGTATGGTTTAAGAGCATTGCAACTGCAATGGCTCAAAGCTAAACTGCAGGGAGTGTGGCAAGAGTTTGGTGACTATTACAAGTTGCAGTGGTAGCTGAAATTGGTGGTGCAATAATTTGACAGTGGCGGTGAAGCTGGTACTAGTGTAAAGGAATTGAGTTAAGCAGACATGGTAGTTGGCATTGAACTGAGTTACTACTGTGAGAGAGAACCTGAGATGTAAAAAAATGGGTTTCTGCTGATTTGTGAGAGTATTGCACTTGGTAGGATTGAATGAATGGATGAAACAGATTGATCTGGTTAATGTTTATGAACTACAGCTGCAGGTGGTCTTGTAACAGCTTACAGGTGTGCGCTTTTACTGAAAAGATACATCATGGTGATTAGTTGGAGGTGGTTGTCTGTGATGCCATGAACACAGTAGTGGTAGTTGCTTGCAAGGGAATTGAAATGGAATTAGCTTGGTGATCTTAACCTGGTGATGTGAAGAATAGAGTTATTTTTTTGCAGAAATGAAGTGTCTTGACATCCATTGAACTGATGGGCATGTCATAGAATCAAAGTTGAGAATGTATAGCCATCTTGGCTGTAACTGATTAAAGCTACACATGGTACAGCAGGGCCAACATGGTTGTGCAATGACTGCAACAAACCTGGCTTGGACCTGTCTGACTCGTTTTTGACTCGGGTCAACTGACTTAGTTAACTCCGAGTTGACTCAGTTGACCCGAGTTGGACCGTTGACCTTTGACTTTTTAGGTGACCGACGGCGACTTTCCGGCGCCGTTTTCCGGCGAGCGTTTTTGGGACATATTTTCTACACGGGTTTCTCTCACTCGTGGGCCGGGTGAATTTCCAACTAATGGACTTTGAAGACAAAACCTAATTTTGGAAGGAGAAAAAGCTACAAAAAGAAAAGTTCTACTAACTTTTGGAGATCACGTTTTATTCTATTCTTGGAGCTTTTGCAGAGAACTACTTCTAGGGTTTGCTTTCTTTTATGTTTCATCTTATTTATTTGAATATTATGATGATGAACTCCATGAATATGAGTAGCTAAATACTATTATTGGTTATGGGATAAAAGTTGATTTCTTCAAGCATGTTATTTGATTCTATGATTTAGTTTTGTCTCAATTTTATCGTCTATGATTCATTGTTTTTATTATCATATGATTTGAATGCTAGTTAGGTTGAGTCCGGAATCAATTGGATTTGTTTTCATCTCTATAGCTATATTAGGGTTTTCAATACGTAAAAGTTGTTTATCCCTGATTTCTAGTAGCATCTTGTGGTTAATACTTGTAGTGATACATATTTTTAATCGCATATGAATCATAACCTTTGTTAAAACGAATTAGTGCTTTTACATGTTTGTTTGCATTGATTAGCCTTATTTCATAGAAATTATTTCTTTTAGGGAGTTAAATCTAATTGTGCTTTTACACTTTAGGTTGCTTTTTAAGTTGATTTCACAATAACATCTTTTAATGTTGTTTGTGATAAAATCAGGAAATAAACGGGATACTCTTGCGATCAAGATATCCTAGGACTTTTGATAATTGCGAGATTAAATTATCAATTCTAATCAAAGATGAAAAATACATTCTTGTGAATGATACTATCCCTTAACCAATATCTTCTCCTTATTTATTATTCCAATTATTTGCTTTGCTTTATTTAGTATTATTACTTTGATAAAAACAAAAACACGCCCTGGGTTACTTGGTTACTTAAGAATCTAAAAATTGCATAACAACAATCGCCTCTCTGTGGATACGAACTCTTTCTTATCACGTACTTCATTCATATTTAGTAGAGTGAGAAAGTGAAGTTATTTTTGACGCATACGACACGCATCAAATTTTGGCGCCGCTGCCGGGGAGGCATTCGGCTTGTTATATAGTTTTTAGTTTCTTTTTATTATTTTTTGCTTTTATCATTGCTTCTTATTTATGGTTTCGTTTTTCTGACTTGGTTTTGAGAATTGTGTTTCCGGTACCCTACTGAAATACAAACTGGGAGAATCAATGGGTGATGCTAATCGTACACTCAAGGAGTTGTCTTCTCACAAACTAGATTCACAACAGGGGTGTATTCAAACAAATTCTACTTTCGAGATCAAGTTGGGGCTTCTTAGAGAATTACCAAAGTTTCATGGCATGGTGAATGAAGATCCAAACAAGCATCTTATGGACTTTCACACCATTTTCATGGCCGTGCTTCCAGCGGATGTTGAGGCGAATGGTGCAATGTTGAAATTTTTTCGATTCTCTTTGGTGGATAGTGTTAAAGATTGGTTTCATTATTTTCCTCCCGAAAGTGTCACCACATGGAATGGGTTGAAGAAACTCTTTTTAGAGAGATATTTTCTTGCATCAAAGGCTATTCAAATTCGCAAGGAGATTTGTGGGATGAAGCAAAATGTGGGAGAATCTTTATATGAATGCTGGGAACGATACAAGAGATTGGTGGAAAGCTGCCCTCATCACCAATTTAGTGATGCAATGATTATCCAATACTTCTATGAAGGTATCCAAGTAAGTGATAGGAATCTTATTGACACTGCAAGTGGTGGTGCACTTATGAACAAGACGGTGACATAAGCTAGGGAGTTGATTGAGAGTACGGCAGCGAATTCTCAATAATTTTCAAGTCGTGGATCAGAACCACCTACCAAGGGAGTTATTCAAGTTGACGAGATTATTGAATTACGTCAACAAATGAACAATATGATGGCAATGATGCAACAAATTGCAGAAGTGGTTGTAAAACCATCACGCCCAGCTTATGAGAACGTAGAGCATGTCAATGATATATTCTCAACTCAGCCGTATGGTATTTACTCCAACACTTACGAGCAAGTTGCAAGTGCAAGTTCTATTGACAGCCATCCGCATGAGTTTCAACAACAAGTGCAACAACCACAACAAGGGCATAATCCAGAATTGGAGAAGATGGTTACTTTGGTGGAGGCTCTAATGTCCGTGGTACAACAAAATCAACAACTAGCAATCTTAAATCAGCAGAAAACGGATAATTCAATTAAGGAGTTACAATCACAAGTTGGTAAACCGCAACAACAATAATTCCAGCAACAACAACAACCACCTGAAAATCAAGGGTCCAATATGGAAGAGTTGCTGAAATCTTTTATGAAAAGAACGGAGGGTGTGGTCCAGGACTTGCAAACACAAGTAGGTTCAATGGCCGAGGAGATTAATCAGTTGCATGCACAAAATGGTGAGAAACTCCCTTCCCAACCTCTTAACTCAAGAGAGGGTGTCAATGCTATTAAGTTTGGTAGTGGTACACAATTTGTGCAACCCGAAGTTACAAATTCGGGTGAAGAAGAAGCGCCAAAGGAACCAATTTTGGAGGAAAAGAACGCAGATTTTCCCCAAACTCCCGAGGTAACTAAATCAAACTCTAAACCTCTTGTTTCTACTTATGTTCCTCCTCTACCTTTTCCTGGCAGGTTCGCTAAATCTAATGAGAAGGTGGAACAAGATAGGGATATTTGGGATGTTTTTAAGAAGGTCCAAGTGAATATTCCACTCATTGAAGTAATTAGGCAATATCCTCGCTATGAAAAGTGTGTAAAGGAATTGTGCACTAACAAGCACAAGCTAACCGGTAATGAGGTAATGAGTGTGGGGGAAAACGCTTCGGCGTATCTTACAAAAGAAACTCCCAACTAAATTGAAAGATCCCGGTAGTTTCACTATTCCATGCACTATTGTTAAAACAAGGTTTGCAAAAGCTATGTTAGATTTAGGAGAGTTTATTAATGTTATGCCTACTTCGATTTATGATGCTTTAAATCTTGGTCCTCTCAAGAAAACCGGCATAGTTATTCAACTTGCCGATAGATCTAATGTTTACCCTAAAGGGATTGTTGAGGATGTTTTGGTGCAGGTAAAAGGACTAATATTTCCAGTGGATTTCTACGTTTTAGACATGAGTGATGTGAATTCATCCTCGTCTACACCTTTACTGTTGGGTAGACCATTTATGAGGACCGCTAGAATGAATATTGATGTCCAAAATGGCACCTTGACTATGGATTTCGATGAAGAAGTCATACACTTCAACATCTTTGAGGCGAGGAAACATCAAAGTACCATTCAATCAGATTTCCATAATGTGTTGGAAGCCGGTTAAGGAGTCTTAGCAAACAAGGAGCAAGTCGGGCTGACGACTTTAAACCAAGCGCTAAGTGGGAGGAAACCCACCAGTATTGTGTCTTTACCTTTATCTTTTTATTCTTTAAGCATTTTATCTTTATTTTCTTATTTTTCATATCATTTGCAGAATTTCCCACCTTGAACTTTCTTTGGACGATTCAATTTTACATTGAGGACAATGTAAAGTTTAAGTGTGGGGGAGCATTTATATGTTTGTATAGTGTGTTTTAGTGTGTTTTATGCCTTTATTAAAAAAAAAAATCAGAAAATTAGAAAAACCAAGAATATTTTTTGTGCTTTTTGAACTCCGAAATCTAGAAACTTGTGCTTTTAGGATGACACCATTAGTGGATGGAACCATTTTGATTGCAGGAGTTGAGGAACCAATTAACTAAAAGGGACGAACATAGCTCAGAAATCACAATTAACATGATAGTTGTTACCATATCTCGGAATATCACCATATCACATTCTATTTTTATTTTTCCCTATTTATCTATTGTTCTCTAAGTTCTTTGGTGGGTCACTAAACATCGACGTGTTATTATTGCTAGGATGAAATAAAGTGATTGAGTTACTATAAAAAGAAAAAAAAAAAAAAAAAAAAAAGACCGACCGACCAATTAGACCAAAACAGAATAAAATGACACTTGGGAATAGCAGTATGTGTGAAACGTAGTCCCTGTCTCCGTAGCCTAAACAAGTGTGGAATGCAGGATCCAAGTCAACTATCATGTACTTGCTGACAAGAAGCATGCGCTTGGATCCAAAAGATCTAATCATGTTGTCTAAAAAAAAAAGAGTAAAAAAAAAGTGAAAAAAAAAGAAAAAGAAATGAAAGTATTATTTTGGTTGAATAAAGTCATTCCTGGTTCCCTTGTATATGCCAGTGAGTTGATGTAGAATTCAAACCAGTGGCTCAATCCAATTGGTTTCATAGGTTCATCTTGGCAGTGACCTTCAGACAGATATGGAAAACATCGATCACTTGTGAACATTCGCCAACATCTACATCTATATCCATCTTCTTAATATTTTCATTGTGATTGTGGTTTGTTAGTTTCCGAGTATTGTGGCTTGTTCGACTATCTAATTAGAGTTTATTTACTAATATATGAATCACTAGTCCAAAACTTGGTTTTTAGGACAGTTAAGGCGAGGGAAAATGGACGGATCCCATTAGTGGTTAAATGTTCAACAGTTAGATTTCGTTGAAAAAATAGGATTAGCTAAATTACACTCCTAATTTGTCGTTCTTTTTAGTTTTTGTTTGCCCCCACTTCCTCAAAGTTCCACCCCTATCGGATAAAAATAACAACCACTAGATCATGTTAATCGTATGGCGTCAAATTAGATCTAAAAATTTATCGAAACCGAAAAATACACGGAGAAACTAAGTCTCCGTATTTTCCTCCTTCGTGCTTATCAAAGTAAAATTTCCTCAACTTTTCCCATTCAGTTCTTCTGATTTATTTTTCTTAGATTCAGAATCTAAACCAACCATCACCCGAAAGAAAAAAAGAAAAACAAATAAACTGGAAAGGAATCCAAATCCAAATCTACCTAGAGAACGAGAGTGGAATCTCTTCCTCTTTCAGCAGTATGGTTTCTCTGTACATCTCCATCTTCTATTTTGAATAGACAAATTTAATTTGGAATGGCGAAAGTAATGGCGGCCGATTCATGGCAAAAACGATCCAATAGAGAATTCAATAATCAAAAGAGGAAGAGAAACGTCATCAAAAAGTGAAATAACCAAGTTTGGAGGACATATTGAGACGTGAATGAGTAAAAATTCTGGTGATTTTGACATAATTATATCTTGATTTTTTTTAATGAAATACTAATTCAATTTGAGCATTTTTACTGTTATAGAAAAAAACCCAGATTGTGTAAAACTTTGTTTCCTTTATGAGTTTGTGCTTCTTTTCTAGTGATCCGAATTTTGGGTTTTCAAAATTTTGCGTTTAGCATTTATTAGAAGAAGAAAAAACCCTAAATCCTCACAAACAACGAATCCTAGCTACACAGTAGGTTATCGAAAATTTCCTAGCATGTTTGCATCCCATTTATATGTGAATTGATTATGGATTGAATACTGCAACCTATTCTCTGAACTTAGTGATGTTTAACTCTGATGTTTTTTTATTGTGGGGGATGTTTTAAATGTCATTCGAGTTAAAAATTTCTTTGGTGGTGCAGGTTGAAGGACTTATGTATGCTCAAGAAGTAAGTAGGAGAAACAATGCAATAATTGTGTCTAGAATTCATAAGAGTTATTTATGGTGAGAAGATTGTTTCCGTCAGAGAATATGAAAAATTCAAGGTAATATCAGTTGTTAAGTTCGTACTAATACTGTGTTGTAGGTACAATAACTAGGTGTGTTTGTTATTTGCATTTTAGGTATTGATATCGGACAGTTACAAGCATGAACATTTCATTTGTATATGTTGTTTATTGTTGCCGAAAACGATGATATCCATATTGCTTTTCAGATTATTAATCGTGCTAAGGTAAGAGAGATACATTTAAGAGTTGTATACATGTATTAGTGTTCTTTTGTTTTAGAGATTGTGTTGAACTCTGTTATGATGTTTTAAATTATGGCTTAGGAGATGCCATCTCTTTGATATGTATGCATGAAGTAGTAAGTTCTCTAGTGAATCTTCTTGTGATTTTTTAGTGTACAAGTGTACTACTTCAATTATTTTTAAATAATTGTCTAGTACTTGCGGTAAAATTTTATCAATAGCTACTGATGTGCCTGAATTTTTACTTTCTGATATTTCATAGGTTGACTTGCTATAAAGGTTGTAAGGAGGGGCATAAAATAATTGTTGTCACAACGGATTTTGATGGTAGATGAATAGACATTAAATGTGTTAATATTGCGATCATCTAGGACATGCTTTATTCTACATTGCGCACATCATTTTCTCCTTTCATGATTTTTACAGTATGGTAGCCCAGAAACTTTTAGACCTGCAGTTTAAGAAGACTAGTGTGACAAAAGTCAATGTATAACAAACAGGTAAGGTTTCCATTTCTTTCTCCATCCTGTATTAACTAGGATTCAACCATTAGGTAACACTAAGATAAAACTAGAAGTGCTCTATGATCGAACTTTATCAGTCACAATTTGTCTTTAGACCTACCATTTCTTTTATGATCTTCGTGGGCCATAATATGGTGATCTAATTTTTCTTGTGGTTTATGCTTGAACTGTTGTTCGCATGCACCACATGTTTTGTTTAACTGTGGACAGTGTTTAGTGATTGGAATCTGTCTTGAGGAGGAATTTAAAGAAAAAAACATATGCGCCGGCACCACAAAATGATGAAAATTATGGAATCCTTATAGATGAAATCATCAATATCAATATAGAACAATGTGTTAGAGATGGAATACTTGAGATATTTTTCCTGTGGGATGATTAAATGGCCACAACAATACGTATATCCGCACTTGGAAATTGATCAAGTTGTTTTTTTTTTCCTTTTCTTTTTTGTTGTTTTGGACATTAATGGAATATGTAGCTTTTGTTGTTGAACTTGTGATGTCTGGGTTGTCAAGTTGTTAACTGAATTCAAGTTAATTTTAATAGAATTTGATGATTTATGAGAAATTATTTATGTTGGATAGTCTCGAGTATTAATATAAAAAATAATTAACTGAAAGGGGAAAATAAGAAAGGAATAACATTCAGATTCAATCAGATGAATCTTATTAAGCTGAAACTTAAATTTTGACAAACACAGTCAGTAGTTAATTTTCATCATATTGAATTTGTCATTTATTTTGAACGTAAACAATCCGTCCTTTAAGAAATAGTACACCAAAATTAGGACATAATTTTGGACAGACCAAATGCGTCCTATATCCCAATTTTCAACAGTTTCTGTCTGTCCTAAAATCCACTTTCTGGAGTAGTGAATTGAATTTGCAAGGTACATCCTCCTGTAGTCATTTTGGATTCGTTCATTGATTTGTCACAAATATACGGAGTTGGAAATATAGGTTTTGTAGGCAGACCTCTTGTAAACCTTCACGAGACTAAACCTCGTCCACTAGGGACACCTAGGGGTTTAAAGGCTTGTTATTTATGCTAAAAGTGATAGTAGCCTCGACGAGACGGAGTTGTATGTATGTTTTATAATTATTTTTGTTTGAT
The DNA here is from genome assembly GCA_023529315.1 of Papaver bracteatum. Lineage (NCBI taxonomy): Eukaryota > Viridiplantae > Streptophyta > Magnoliopsida > Ranunculales > Papaveraceae > Papaver > Papaver bracteatum. The sequence continues at coordinate 705,743 of JAJJWX010004026.1, forward strand.
TTGATCGAGGACTAACAAAGTCTAAGTGTGGGGGAATCTGATAGGTGTCTAAAACACCTTATTATTTATCTATTGTTTATGCTTTCTCTGCTAGTTTTATTGTAAATTATGTATCTTATGTTTTGGTTTTGAGTATTTAGGTACTTTGGAGTCATTTGGATCAAAAGAAGAGGAAACATGGCAAAAGCGTTGGAGGCGGACTATTTCTATTTATTTGCTTTTATTTCTTTATCTTCGTCTGAAAAGTATGTCAGCTTTAGTGATGCAAATTTCTGTCTGAAAAGCACGACAACTTTAGTGATGACTTTCATTAAAGAGTATAAGTGAATATGAGAAATAAGGGGCGGTTGATGTTAGCGGAGGAACTCGAAAGAAGGATAAAGCGTTCAATTGGAGCATAAAGGGGTAAAGTTATCATTTCCTAGGAAAACACTATCGGGAACCCAGTCAATGTTAAGGGACAACTCTTTTGGAGAGTGCTAAAGACAGACCAGTTAAGGATACGGGGTTGGAAATTTTGTTAACCCTTATCAAGAAGTACCCACCCATTATAAGAACCCCATTCTGGGGTGGTTTCTATTACTGGGGTGTACTCATCCACCCCAATCATTTCTAACCTAAAATCAGTTCTCAAATCATTTGTTCTTAGAACTGAAATAGAGGCGCAGCCATGGAAACTGAATTCGAGAAATTGAGAGTGAGCTGGGACTTTGAGGATGATGATAGTTGTGATAAATGACAGATTCAGATCAAGGTTGGAGAAATGAGTCTCTGCTGCTGTAATGAAGGGAAGAAGATGATAAAGGTGGTGCTACTGCCTATGAAATTGCAGAGAAGTTGGTGGCGGTCGAAATCAGAATTAAGGTTTGATATTGGTTGTGATAAGAAGACAAATTGATATGATGATGAGGGTTTGAAGCATAATTTGTTGTTGTGATGAAGAACACAGATGAGAAGACTCAGATGGGGTTTTGAGTTTGTGTTCAACTAAGAAAACATGGAGAAAGAGATGGGAGGAAGCTCAGAAACTGGTGATTGAGTAGATAGGTTGTGTGAGAATTCAAGATGTGCTCATGACATCAGATGATGGAACTGTTGTGGTTGGTGTTTGAATTGTAGGTGAAGCAGTGAATAGATGAGGTTGGTGGTGCTGGCTTATGTCAATTGTTACATAAAGGTGCAAATAGAAGTGTTGTGTAGCTGGGATTTGAGCTCAGGATATGGCATTGGTGGTTTTGCAGTGGTGATCCAGGATTATAGTGGTGCTGCTCTGGTGAATTGGAGATGAGGGTGTGACTTGATGTTGTTGAATGGCTAGGTCAAGTAGGAGTTAATAATGATTCTCACCTGGAATTGAGGTGGTTGAACTGGTGGATTGGACTGCAGTAATGGTTTTGGTATGGCCAGAGTGTGAGTTGGTAGAAGGTAATGGTGGTTGCAGTTAGGGTTTACCATTTCTGAAATTGAACTCAGGGAGAAGATGAAATTGGGGATTACAATGGTTTCTGAAGCTTAAATCTCAGTATGGCAGCTGAAATGGATAGAAGAACTGAATGGAGTTAGGGGTGGTGTTGGTGTAATTGACTGGGATGGTTGTTGCTGTGAACCAATGGTCTCAAGGCTTTGATGGAGGAAAATGCTGGTAGTGCTGGATTTGGCCAGCAGAACAAAGAGGTAGTTGGAGTTGCTGCTCTTGTCTCAGGTGGTGAAGCTATAATGATGATTGAAGTCATTGAACTGGAATACTTGTGGAGGTGATGCTAAGATGTATGGTGTTGGCGGTGAAGTGCAATGGCTATGCATTTGATGATATTGGTTGTTACAAGAAGAGATGGAGTTTCAGTTGGTGTTGCAGCTGGATTGTATGGTTTAAGAGCATTGCAACTGCAATGGCTCAAATCTAAACTGCAGGGAGTGTGGAAAGAGTTTGGTGACTGTTACAAGTTGCAGTGGTAGCTGAAATTGGTGGTGCAATAATTTGACAGTGGTGGTGCAGCTGGTACTAGTGCAAAGGAATTGAGTTAAGAAGACATGGTAGTTGGTATTGAACTGAGTTACAACTGTGAGAGAGAATCTGAGATGTAAAAAAATGGGTTTCTGCTGATTTGTGAGAGTATTGCACTTGGTAGTATTGAATGAATGGAAGAAACAGATTGATATGGTTAATGTTTATGAACTACAGCTGCAGGTGGTCTTGTAATGTGACTTACAGGGGTGTGTTTTTACTGAACAGATACATCATGGTGATTAGTTGGAGGTGGTTGTCTGTGATGCCATGAACACAGTAGTGGTAGTTGCTTGCAAGGGAATTAAAATGGAATTAGCTTGGAGAGCTTAACCTGGTGATGTGAAGAAAAGAGTTATTATTTTGCATAAATGAAATGTCTTGACAGCCATTGAACTGATGGGCATGTCATTGAATCAAAGTTGAGAATGTATAGCCATCTTGGCTGTAACTGATTAAAGCTACACATGGTGCAGCAGGGCCAACATGGTTTTGCAATGACTGAAACAAACCTGGCTTGGACCTGTCTGACTCATTTTTGACTCGGGTCAACTGACTTAGTTAACTCCGAGTTGACTCAGTTGACCCGAGTTGGACCGTTGACCTTTGACTTTTCAGGTGACCGGTGGCGACTTTCCGGCGCCGTTTTCAGGCGAGCGTTTTTGGGACATATTTTCGACACGGGTTTCTCTCACTCGTGGGCCGGGTTAATTTCCAAATAATGGACTTTGAAGACAAAACCTAATTTTGGAAGGAGAAAAAACTACAAAAAGAAAAGTTCTACTAACTTTTGGAGATCACGTTTTATTCTATTCTTGGATCTTTTGCAGAAAACTACTTCTAGGGTTTGCTTTCTTTTATGTTTCATCTTATTTCTTTGAATATTATGATGATGAACTCCATGAATATGAGTAGCTAAATACTATTATTGGTTATGGGATAAAAGTTTATTTCTTCAAGCATGTTATTTGATTCTATGATTTAGTTTTGTCTCAATTTTATCGTCTATGATTCATTGTTTTTATTATCATATGATTTGAATGCTAGTTTGGTTGAGTCCGGAATCAATTGGATTTGTTTTCATCTCTATAGCTATATTAGGGTTTTTAATACGTAAAAGTTGTTTATCCCTGATTTCTAGTAGCATCTTGTGGTTAATACTTGTAGTGATACATCTTTTTAATCGCATATGAATCATAACCTTTGTTAAAACGAATTAGTGCTTTTACACTTTTGTTTGCATTGATTAGTCTTATTTCATATAACTTATTTCTCTTAGGGAGTTAAATCTAATTTTGGTTTTACACTTTAGGTTGCTTTTTAAGTAGATTTCACAATAGCATCTTTTAATGTTGTTTGTGATAAAATCAGGAAATAAACGGGATACTCTTGCGATCAAGATATCCTAGGACTTTTGATAATTGCGAGATTAAATTATCAATTCTAATCAAAGATGAAAAATACATGCTTGTGAATGATACTATCCCTTAACCAATATCTTCTCCTTATTGATTATTCCAATTATTTGCTTTGCTTTATTTAGTATTATTACTTTGATAAAAACAAAAACACACCCTGGGTTACTTGGTTACTTAAGAATCTGAAAATTGCATAACAACAATCGCCTCTCTGTGGATACGAACTCTTTCTTATCACGTACTTCATTCATATTTAGTAGAGTGAGAAAGTGAAATTATTTTTTACGTATACGACACGCATCATGTGTCTGCATTCAATAAGGAATGGTTCATTTCTGCCATTAGTAAAGAGAGGTATACCAGTTGGTAAAGCTTTATGGACTGGAATTTTGATACAAACTTTGACATTCTTCTTATGAGGGTGCTTGCCGAAAGGATTTTGGGCTTCAATGAGTTCACCCATACTTGTAGTGAGTAACTTTAGATCTTCAAATTCAGTACATTAATTTGGTATATTACACAATATAAACCACATGATCTCTTCTTCAAAAACGAGTTGATGATTTGGGGGCCAGCCTTCATTTGGTACCACTTTCAAAACAGATAGATAACCACAAATGAACCAAGGTTTTTGGGAGTTAATTCTGTTAAAATCCTCTTCCGAGAGAAAACGGATGGAAACCTTGTTTCTTTGACCATTGAGGGTACGTAGCAACAGTTGGATTTTGAGCCAGGGGCCAATTATTACAGATGTAGTATCTGATTGATGAGGTTGGGATGAGGGTTTCACAACAGATGTAACCAGCCATGCACCATTTCCAATTAGTATCAGCTTCAGCTAGTATAACTTTATTGTCTATGAAAACAGGTTTTGTGAGAGTTGTAGGAAGGTTGAGCTTAACAGACATTTGGGTGGAGAGAGCTTGGATCTCAAGGTTTAAGGTATTGGAATCTCTTGAGGATGAGGATTTATCTATAGAAAAAGTTATGTGGATATATATTTCTAAGAATTTAGTACTCTTCGGATACTCAGAAGTTATTATAATAAAGATGGTTAAAAAAATGAAGTTCTGTTGAGGATTATGCTGAGAGAGGATGATGGAAGCTGTGTACTAAAAGGTAACAAAGTTTGTAGTCCTCTCTGTTTGAACCTTAAAAATAGAATGAGAATCTTGATGACCAAATTCTAGGCAGGTTTTGGTGAGCTTTTGATGCAAGATAACAAGATGAGGACTGAGAGTAATACTTTGGGTGAGAGGTTTAACACATGTAACATCTTCATCAGAAACATACTTTTTTGTAAAAAATTTGTATGAAGTGTTCACGTGATTTCTATACAAATAGTAGTACTTCAGGGTGAAGTTGGTGGTATTGTAATGATATTTTTGGTACGGTAAGAGAAGGGAGTGGATACTTATAGATTGGGTTGTTGATAATTTATTATGCTTGTCGTGGATTGAGATGACGTTGGACTGGTGATATAAGCTACCAAAGGTAATAATGGTAGGGGGAATTCCTTTATAAAGGACTTGGTGGGTAAGGAGATTTGGGTAGTATTTTGGCGGTTATTCTGGTGAGTAGACTAGACTTTTTCTTGGATGGGATACCCATAAATGCAGTGGTGCCTCCCAACTGATGCTGCCTGATCCAAATATGAATGCCACATAAAATGTAAGTTAGTCCCCAAAGATAATAATCAAATACTGGTGTACTATCAAATCTCCTCTTAAAAGCGCAAAGAATAGGTGTAGCAGTTACAATTGGAATTAGGTGTTGGAAATAGAGCACGGTGGTGTAATTATGAAAAGAGATGGCTGAAACAGACATAGGCTTTTACTCGGCATAGGGTAATTATGGTTCTTATGGTGAAAGGTACACGCATGAGTTTGCATGGGCGAAGAGAACGAAGCGATTTGAAGATAAACCAACCGCCATAAATGACATTTAATGGAAGAAATTACGCCTTTAAGAGATGGGTTTTGAAGGTGATTAAGAAGCTTATTAGTTTTTTTACCGGAAATGGAAAAGTTTAGGTAGAGATTGAGAGATGGAAAACTCCAACAAATCTGTTCCTGCAACCCCTTCCCTGTCAGATCAATGTAGAAAAATAGAAATACTGTTAAGCGATTTAAGTGTTGATGAGTTACAACAGATAAAGGTTGAAGTTCAGGCCGAATTGGATCGACGAAAAGTGGTTCTGCAACGCCAAAGGGAAGAGGAATATCGCAGGCAAAGATATGTACGACGGAAAGAAATGATGTATTCTAAATGGGTACCTTAGTATCTGAGGAGGCAAGAAAGGAAAGATAGTGAGTGGGAGGAAAAACAAGAGGAGAAAGCTGAGAAGAGGGCCAAAGGACCATGATATGGGAGTGGAACTGATGAAGACACTGAGTCATCCGGAGGATTTGATGCAGATGAGGAGGGTGGAGAGGAAATGGGGACAAGCGATATGGATTATGATTATGGATATAGCAGTGAAGAGATGGAAATTGATCGACTTGAGTATGACGCTGAGCATCTAAGGGCTCAATTTGAGAAGGATATAGCCAGTCCCAAGAAGTACTCTCGGACCATGAAAGAAGGAGAGAAGTTTCCATTAAGCGTGAGTGCACGTGTTCCCTACTCAGATGAGGATTCAGATTCCAGTGGTATATCTCCAGCCCCATCGAGCAGTGAATATAGTGAACGGTGAACGTAGGGAGGGTAGCAAGACGTGTGGTGGATGCCACAAAGTTACCAAAAGGAGCCAACTTTTTTGGTAGTTTGAAAATCTTGAAAATGATTAGAAATGTTTTTTTGAAAAGACTCCTCTGGTGATTTCCTTGACTACCAGACTTCTTGAAGCTAAGGTTGCAGGTTATGGATAGTTTCTTGCTATTTGTTTTTCTCTTTTCACAGTTGGATATTTTGTTATGGTGCTTAGGTTTCAGGTCTTGTGAAAGATTTGAAGCATACTTTGAATAGGTAGTGGTAATGGGGTATGTGTTGAAAGATTGTTGTTTTACAGTTTTAGTGGTGTTTATGTAAATGGGTTGTTGTTGATGAACTGTTTGTTGGGTCTTGGGTTCTTGATTTGTAATGGTGCTAAAACAGATGTTATTGTGTCTGGGAATGTTGGCACTTAGAACATGATCTTTTGAAATGTTGCTGGATAATTTGTTTTTGCTATTTGCGATGCTCTGATAGAATTTGTTCTTAGTTTTGATGTAAATTGAAGTAACTTGTTGTTCTTCTCTGGTAATGGACTTGATTAGATAACTCATAAGACTGCAGAGAATGTATTTGGCAATGATCAGAGCAAGATAAATGGGGTACAAACTTGGCTCTTCTGTAAACATTAAGCAAGAACACAGACTAGAGAGAACCTGAGTTAATAGACCGATTTGCAGAGAAAAAATCGGAGGAGAGAGGCTACAAAATTCACGCCGCTCCCACGTTGAGACCATTTTAAGACTTTTGCTTGCTCATGCTATTAAGGAAAAATTGGAAAATAATGATATAGGGAAGAATTAACTGTAAAGCTACTTGAAGATGTTAATCATACCAGAATATGAGCTTACCAAGATATGGAACTGATTAGTTCTTCCTTTCCATCTAATCTTTTATGCTAATTGTGACGCCTTAAATCACAAACCTGCTTAACTGACAGGATTACAACCTAATTGATGCATCAAATATGGATTATCGATCTTAAGAATTATAATTACATAAAGTGCTAGTAACAAACACTCAAACTCTCTGTTACTATATAAATGAAAATCTTTCGAGTGTTACCCTACACCATTTTTCCCGATTAGCAACAAAATTTTGCAACTGCTCAAATATTAGCAACTGCTTGCCGCAGTTGCGAAATTTGTAGCTGCAGGCAGCAGTTGCGAAATTTTGAGCCGTGTTGCAATTCGCAACGGCCAACCATACCACATGTGCTTCCTGCTTGTGTGCAAGGTAACACTAGAATTCCACATGTGCGACGAATTTGAGTGGATGAGAACACTATTTTGGATTGTTAGGATTTTCCTTAGAAATATGAATGGTTATTGATTCAACCCTATCCTTTATCTCAAAGGAGAGACTAAAACTTTTTTTTCTCTCCGCCTCCATATGTTGTTCTCTATCCTCTTTCGCTTCTCCCTCAACTTCACTCCATTTCTCTGCTTAAAGAAAAAAAATCAATCTCACTCTCTATCACCGATGTATCACCGCCATGGGCTAAGCTTGAGAGAAAAATATCCAACACACACCATTTTCTCTATTATATTTCTGTGAAAATCATTTTCCTCCAATACCTACTACCATTAAACCTTCGATAGAATTTTTCTCCTGTTTATGTTGTTCTTCTATCTTTCTCTTGAAAACCCACCACTATTTTCTCTTCAATATTTCTCATGCTTGATTTTCTACAGAAAAGTTAGGGTTTGCAATTTCAAAGTTCAGGTATGTAAAAAAATCCCTTGATCTCGAAGATCTTGAGGTATAATCACTTTACTATGAAGATCGTATTGTTTATAGTTTCTGATTGTTATCGGGTGATTCGTTATGAACATCATGTTTAGTTATTCTCAGATTTGCATGATTTTGGTTTTGATTTGTGTTATGAACACCATCTTTAGTTATCCTCGGATTTGTATTAGGTTTGTTCTTGATTTCTTTTTTAAAAGTTTTTAGGGTATTTTTGATGAATCTGAGCATTGATCTACATTTTTTATGTATTATATGGTTTAATTTGAGATGTGGGTTTGTTAACTTGTTTTAATTTTGAATTCATAACAAAATTAATCAAATGATAAATCTTTGTTGTTTGCAACTGTTAATCCAGGTAATATAAACATGGTTATGGTTTTGATTGAATATGGTTGTGAAATTGATGTTTCAATTGATATAGGTTAATCCAGGTAATATAAATATGGAAATTGTTTGGATTAGTGGTTTCTTCAAATGTTATAAAAGATATAGGTTGCATAGGTAACATGCCTATGGAAGTTGGTGATAATTGTTGTTATAGAGCACTATCTGTTGAGTGTTTGAGCTAATATAATGGTGAACTGACCTTTTTATTCATCACTGAGATTCTTGTTTGCTGGGTTATTTGTATGTTGAGATATATGGTTACTTACCGTCATTTTTGAACTACTGCGATACTTATTATCTACAACTTTATTTTGTTTTATGGTTTTGTTGTTCTCGCTGACCTCGGTCATATCCTTAACTTAATCCTTATCATATTTATTGGTGCAGGTTCAGGTTGGATGATCACCAATTTATAAAGTTGGTAGAGCTAGGTAAATACTTAAAGGTGGTTTTGGGCAAGTTTTTGTTGGACGTCGTGTGTCAGGAGGTAGTGAAATGGCAACAGGTCCTGGGGCCTTGGAGGTAATTTTGCTAGATACCATTGGTTTTTACTTTATACACTAATTATTAAGGTTTAATTTAATAAGACATTTATTTCGGTTTGTTCTATCATCAGAAGGTGGATCTAAAATTTGAGCATAGAAACAGTAAATGTTTCAATTATGGTCTTCCATATGAGTGGCAAGTTTATAAGTACGGCTGGAAGTTTTTAATATGCAGATTATACTTTTCATATTTTTACGATTTTTTTTCTTTCTTCACAATCCTCAATTGCTAAGTATATAATTTTTGTTTGGGGTAGCACTCTTGGCGGCAGTCAAGGAGTGCCGAGAGTACACTATAAAGGTAGGGAAGGTGACTACTATGTAATGGTAATCCTACAAACCTGTATCGCTTTGTTTTAGTCTTAAGTTTTACTTCCTTGCTACTTGCTAGTAGTTTGTTGTTTAGACTGTCTTTTGTGGGGTAATCTGGAGTTCCCAATTAAATTCTCTTTCTATTCTATTTTATTGATTTTAATTGCACTTTGATTAGGTTATGGACATGTTAGGTCCTAGCTTATGGGATGCATGGAATTCTTCAGGGAAAGCGTGAGTTTTGATTTCCTCAATATTAGACTGTTTTTCATTTTCACCTATTTCGAGTTATTATGTTTGAATATTTTACTTGTATAGCGTAATCCTTCTAATGGGCATCTAGAGTGCTACTGACTACTGCTGGCATACTTAAGAAGCCTGTCAAGGGTTGTTTATTCCGTTGTTTGCATAGAGAACCAATGGATACACAATCAATTTTTATGGAATGTTTAAGTTTTCATTAGCACGCAAGTGTAGTTGGTTTTGTCAGAAACTGAAAGGAAGTCGTGGCTAATGAGTTCTTACATTATTTTTGAAGCTCAACTTTCGGGAACTACTCAGAATCCCATATAAATATTCAACACTGAAATGAAAGCAAAGATGAAGTCCCATCAAATGACTGAACAGGTCTGGTCACTCAAACCTTGGTATATCATTGGTCAATTGAAGGTAACTTCTATCTTTCTCTTTTGTAGTATTTTATTATGTAGTTTATTAGCTAATGAATGATTGTTTTGGTGTCTTTAACATGATTTGGTTGCATCTCATTTACAGGTGAATCGGATCATGTAAAGGTGTTTGAGAAAAAACAATCTTTCCATACCTTGATAATGACTGCTCCATTTGATACTTTTGTATTATTTTGTTCAACATATGAAAGTGAGAGATGGTCTTAAATTCTTCTATGAGTAAATGTCTGTTGATTCAAAGTTATAATATTGCTAATACAACTTATATCATTCTCTCTTTCTACAGAGATTGTGGTTTAAGACAAATTTAAAGCTCTGCAAGATTTGGTTTGACATGGGTGGATATGCGCGAATGAATAAGGTAATTTGATTAGCAATCCATTTTATTTAATTCAGTTTCTTGTCGGAAAGAAGGTGGGATAGATGATTAAAACAAAGGAACTCAGTTTTTGGAAGTGTATGCTATTGAGATCCAAACGTACACACATACAACGAATTTTAAAAAATCTCAAGGTTAGTGTTGGGATAGGTGTGCATTAGGTTTTGTTAGTGCTGAGTCATGTATAAGTTGATAAAGCCTGCTACTGCAATTGAATTTTATCTTCCAATGGCGTACATTTACAAGGTTTGGTAGACAACAATTGGAATGCAATTCGAAAATTGTGCTTACCTAAGAAAAGATTGGTAGTTGTTATAGGAATAGTTACAAGATTTGGAAGTCAACAATTGGAATGTAGTACTGCATATGAATGATTCATTTTATTTTATAATTCATTTGTGTTTTTCTCTTCATCTTCCTTTCCTGTTTATACGAACCTTGCTTTTTTCTGGATGCAAAAAAATTGTTACATTGTTACGACATAACCCTAGCGTGCATTCCATGGAGGCTTCAAGACAAGTAGTAGGGACTGGGAGTGAATCTAAGATTGCTTAACTATATTTGGAGGGAGCAATGTGGTGATGATGCGCAACAAGTGAGAGTAAGGAAGATTTGCAATATTTAATTTAGAAATAATGAAAGTAAACTAAAACATAGAAATCTACATGATTGAACTTATGCAATGATTTAGATATAATGAAAGCTTACAGAAATATAGGTATTTAGAAGAATTGAACTTTCCATGTTGTATAAATTTAGTAAGACTAGTTTTTGCATTCTTGTATATGGAATTTTTTGGCCTGAATTTGGCCTGGAAATGTTGCAGGGAACTCTTGACTAGGTAAAATGACGATTGACTTGACTTTTTTTTTCTGTTGCTAAAAATTTAGCAACGGCTATAAACTGTTACTAAATTTTGAACCAGAATAACAAAAGCTGGTCCGGCTTCTGTATCCGTTCTAAGTTTTTTTTTGGTTCAAAATTTTTCAACGGCTATGGGACAGTTGCGAGATGTTATCTTCCCAACTGCTTGAAACCGGGGAAGAAGTAGCCCAACTAGGTAATATTAAAACGGGGAAGAAGCCGCCATACTTAACTTAGCTAAGAGATGTGGGGAAAACACAGACACTCCTCGCATGGAAATCATACAATGCATATTATACGCACATCAAGAAACATACAAACATTTACACAGATAGTAACACACACAAACTTGCCAAAAGTAACAACGACTCATCATGCTCGCAGATAGAAATAATGCTCAATGATTACAAGAAGTTTACAAAGTTCCCACTTATTTTGAAGGAAAACCACTCCTACCTTCCGATCCCCCATCCATTAGTTCATCCGAATGGCACGCTCGAGCAGACCATTTCCCATAAGTTTTCGATATCTATCCAATGGTAGTAGTGTCATATCCAAATTATTGTTTGATTATTTTTATTAATTAATGTTCGTGATTAACTAAACGAGTCATCAACGGCTAAATCGTCTTTTGACCGGTCAAATAGCGTTGACGAGCTTGACGGTCCTTACACTAACATATCTTCATCATCTAATGTTGCACTTTTTTTTTTTTGTATTCTTCTTCATCTGCAGAAAGTAAAAATAAGGGCTTGAATATTCAATGGTCAGGTAATTAATGTTCTATTGCTTACCTAATTGTTTCATCAGGAAGATACTTGAGTCTCCATTCTTCATTCTGGTATCTACTATCTATAAATTGGAAATTATCTCAAGGTCCATTAAGATATAAATGAAAGACATAAATTCTGCAAAACGAGTACACATTACATCATTAAGTTTCATAAACTGAACACGTTAGTGAATCATTTTTTCATCTCATCATTATGAGAAAATATGTGCCAGCCTTATATAACCCTGAGTGAACATAAGATGTACAGAAAATTAGTTCATACAAACCATACAATGAGGAAGTGGAGTTAACAACTTTACATGACAAAAATAAGTGGAAAATGCGTATTCACAGTAGTAGCAGGGATCCTAGCATTTGTGAATGAATATACGTCTGGAATGGCTAAAGTAAATCTGGTCCTAACACATACATGCTAAATGTGCAAGTAAAAATAAGCAATTGTAAGAACTAAAAGGATTAGTAAGAAAGTGTAAGATTAATGTACATGGTTACAGTGATTATCACGCTGCTAAACAACTGATTGTAATTGGGCGCGTTTGTTAGTAATGCAAGAGTCTGAGACTTTGAGATGCAGGGAGACAGAAACGCGATATTCTAGACAAAAACCAAATACAATTCTCAATTCTGCAATAATTACATAAACCGAGAAATGAAACACAAACATAGTAAGCTAACCTTTCCATTGAAATTAAAATTGGGGCACGGAAATCAATAGAACATAAGTGGAAGAAGAAAAAAAGGGTCGGAGTTCATTTATCCATAAGTCCTCAAACAATTATCCCGGTGCAAATTCATTTGTTGTGCATTATCAACGACATTAACATCTCCCTCATTCATTACAATGATAAAGATAACTATAGCAAAATCAGATACACTTATTTGACTGTATTAAAAAGAAAGATATAATCAAGATGTTGGGAAATTTTTCCATTTACGTCAAAAGGTACATGTCTAGCACTTCCTTTGGTTATCGTCTTATGTGGATTACTGCGAAAAAATTACAATGTTAACAATCAATGGGAGAGATTCAAATAAGCAGAGCAAACAAGTACTTATTTTCAGTTTATTTTATGTTAAGAAAAATAAAGTCTCTTCACCTATATTATACAATTTTCGCAAGTAGAAGCACTGAAAAGTAATATGATTGAAATAAATAATAAGAGAATCAAAAATAGATATATATTGAGAAGATTTAGATGAATCAAAGATACTAAAAATCGTCAATTTGTTTTGGTATCTTCAACTTGGTATAATTGGTATCTGCAATAAAAAAATCATCTAAATTATAACACATAAATATCCTGAAGTAGCGATATATCCTCATGTTGTCGAGCAAAAGATATTGAGTTATTGACCCTTTAGCTCTTCATCATCGTTTTCCTGTAAAACAAAAATTTGAGGAATCAAAAGTTAATCTGGGACTATAAGAGAACTACAAAACAAAACAAAAATGGAGAGAATGAAAAAGAATTACAATAAGTATTGATCGATCAAAATAATAAATGGAAATCTGGAGGATAAAAGGAGGCGATAAAATTTAAAAAGTGAAAATAGTATATCATGTTTGTTAGAGCATTGCTCTGTCAAACTCACAAGTGTTGCTATCTCAACCTTGTTGTCAAATTTAGTTGTCAAAACTGTATCTTGATATTAAGTTTACAATTAGTTAAGTCTCGGACTAGGATAAAAATGTAGTTGAGAAATAGTGGATTATGTAAATCATCATTACGTTCTACAGTTTGAAAGCGAAGATCAACAAAAGCTTTAGGATAACTTCATCAACAAAAGGTAAGTGAAGACTGAACCACCTATATCTCAAGTTATATTCACTTTTCTATCATTTGAGACGATGTCGTATAAATAATTAGACTATTATGCATAGACAAGAATTTCTAGTCAAGAATTAGTTCTCGAAATATAATTACTAAGCTTAAAGAAATTTTGTTCGTACTTGATGAATTTCTGTTAAGGATAATTTATTGTTCGGAATCAAAATAATGATTCAAGTTATCATTTGAAAATAGTCTGGAGGAGTTATATGTGTCATTGATGTTATTCAGGAATATTTCGAATCGATTTAGAGAGAAATATAAAACTACTATAAATTCGGATACAAGACAGTGGTATCAGTTTTACAAACTGGGGAAAATGTCATAAGTATGAACTTGTATTACATGTACTTGTACACGTAGTGGAGTATCTATATATATCGACTTACAGATTTGAGGCACGCATATTCTTATGCACATCATATGAAAATCTGTTTGACTCGTGAACCAGATCGGTATGCAAACATTTTTGAACTTTGGTTACGGAACCGGGTTAGTTTCCAAACCGATACGCAAACTGAAATAGTTATGTGTTTCCAAACCAGTACTCTAACCGATTTAGTTCCGTGAACTCCGGAAATGGTGAAAGTCTTAAGGTTTCCAAGCCGGTACGGAAACTTAAAAAGTTATGTTAACTCCAGAACTCGGTTTGGCTAAAAGTTTACAAAACGGTACGCGTACTGTGACTGAACCGATTCATGAACGAAAATAATATTTGTTCCTTGTATACCTACTAACCATGTCGATTATATGTTCAAGTGCGGTTAAATTATTTCTACGAGATATTTAGCGTTTGATTAATTCTCTAAAGACACTAGCATTATTTTGATTACATGTTTGTGACTCAGAGTTTATTTCTTATGTGTTCATGAAAATGAATATTAAGCTTTTAAGTTCAAACCGGCTAGTTTCGGCTAACCATGTTGAACATAGTCTTTGTACACGGTTCGGTTACGGTTTTACCTAACCAGAGTATATATCTTGTTTATGTGAATCAGATTCAAAGATTCATCTAACGATGGATATTGTTAGCTTGGTTTCAAAGCTATCTTATCTTAAACCTAAAATACTAATGCTTTGAATGTCTATAAAAGGGAAACGTCAAGCAACTGGGATCTTTGAATCCTGACACTACTTTTTGGTGTGTCATAATTGTATATAGAGTCGTCCTCTTCCTAACACTTTTAGGGTTTAGCGACTACAAAGTCTTCACAGGGATTCATGAATCTAGGTCCAGTTATCTTTCCTTGATAACTCGTGTATCCTGATCTTGATTGATTGTTGATGTATCACTTAATCAAGATTGATAGCAATCATCAAAGTTCTGTTCATCTCAAACTTTATTGATTCCACGGATTTTATAATTATAAGGTGAATGATAATCTAGGCTGCAGTCCGGGTTGCATAAATTCGGATTTTAAGGTTAGATATTGCTATTGATTTCCATACCTTTGATCATACTATTTGATTATAAAATAAATCATATATAGGCTTAATCTATGGGAGGCATATTTGGTTTAAATTCTTCAATTGAGTTGAAAAAACTCTTAGTTGGCGTGACATTATCTATGGGAATCAATTACGCAGAGTCCTGACGGGATTAAAGAGGCTTAAGGAGCACGACTGTACCTTAATCGATGGGATACCTTTTAGGGATCAACCACATTCCAGAACAAAGTTAATTGGTAGTGGGCTAGTGTCTGTAGCGGATTAATACGTACAGTCTGGTATTCAATCTTGACCAGGTCCTAAGGTTTTTCTGCATTTTCGGTTTCCTCGTTAACAAAACTTCTGGCGTCTGTGTTATCTCTTTGTCTACAATATATTATTTATATTTATAATTGAAATATCATCGGTTATGCATTGATCAATCATAGTAGATACCTCCGACCTAGTTTGTTGGATACGACTTGATTGATTCTTGGACATTGGTCTTTGAACCATCCAATTTATCTATTTTTGATTAGGTTCATGGATTTGATTTTGTAAATGTCAGAGAGAGAGAGAGAGGGAAATATAACTCTAAATAATATTCCTTAATTAAGTTTAACTCTCAGAGTTGTATTCAGTTTGTACATACAGATTTCCTAAGAAAAAAATGGTGGGGTATTTTGGTACCTTCGCGTTTTCAATTCGTATCAGAGCATGCAAACATGATAAGACCTAATAGGTCTGTGTTTGAAGAAGTCTGATTTTATGGATATGAGTAAAATCTCAATAAACGCATCACCAGCACAGATTATGCCAAATATCGAGTGTGTTTTGGAAACCATCGATTTTGATTTTGGTAATGATCTGAAGAAGATGATCAACAAACTTTGTCATGAGAAACATCGATTGATAAGGAAGGGGAAAAATTAAACTCTGATTTTGGTAATTGATGAACTTTGCTGTGAAATTTTTGTTAAAGATTCTGATCTTCGAGGAGGATCTAAAAGGGAAAGAAAACTCTCCAGGAGAGATTAGATGAAAAGATTCAAATTAATAAAGAGAAAAAACTAGATGCAGATCATTCTATAATCGCTCTCGATAAAACTCTTGGGATGTTGAATTCAGTCAAAACATCTTCCAATCTCTCTAAGGATTCGAGCAACTCTCTTGGTTTATGTTTAATGAATTTTCACCAGTCTAGAGATAAAAGAGGTTTAGGATTCCTTAAAACCGGTACGACTTAGATTGGCTCGAAAGAATCGATTAATGTGACATACTGTTGGGACCTGTATGTTTTGTGGTGATTTCAATCATTACCAATATACTTGTAAACTCTTCAGGGAAAAAAAATTAAAGGTTGATATTAGTCTTAATAAGAAAGCTAGAAGAACAAAATTCTAACCTTATGAGTTTTTAAAAACTAATTAAATACTCCTTCGGGAACGATGATGTTAGAATGAGAGATTTTTCTTTAAATTCATCCTCACCTTTTCAATGGTTTCTTGACAGCGGATGTAGCCGGCATATGATAGGTGATCTTTCATGGTTCATGAATTCGAGCGACTTTGATGGAGGACCTGTAACATTTGAGATGGGTATTTATGATACATTAGCAAAAAGGGAACGATCAAGCTTCCTGGTGTGCCTGAGATCCATGAAGTTGTTTATGTCAAAGATATGACTGCAAATATTCTTTTGTTAGTCAAATTTGTGACAAAGGCCACAAATTTATCTTCAATTCTGAAGGATGTGACATTGAAGATAAGTCTTGAAAATTAATTTTGCGGGGAATACGTGGTAGAATTATTGTTATCTTTTGGATATTCAGTCTAATCTTTGTTGCAATCTGACAAATGTGGAATCTACGCATCTTTGGCATGAGCCTTTTGGTCACATCAATTTTCGTCTTCTTGGCAAAATTATTAACAAAGAACTTGTCAGAGGTGTTTACAAAATCAATTCCAAGATCGATGGTGTTTGTGGAGCTTGTCAAAAAAGGTAAACAAGTAATAGTTCCACATAGATCATCTCGATAAATTACCACAAAGGCTCCACTTGATTTAATTCATATGGATCTCTTTGTACCCATTCAACAACCTACTGTGGGAGGAAGAAATATGCTTTGGTAATAGTTGATGATTACACCATATTCACTTTGGTGGCATTCTTAGCACACAAGAATGAGACCCTGAGTGAGTTCAAGATTATTGTAAATAGCTAGAAAGAACAAGGTCGCAGACTAAATAAAATTTTGAGCGATCGAGGAACCGAATTCAAGGATACTAAGGTGTTCGAATTTTGTGACCAACTAGGTATTATTCAACGATATTCACCATCCATCACTTCACAAGCTAATGGAGTCGCGGAAAGAAAGAATAGAAGTATACATGAAATGTCCAGAGTAATGCTCCACAACAAAAACTTACTTTTAAAGTTTTGGGGAGAAGCTATTTTTTCAGCATGCTACTTGATCAACCGTGTGTATTTCCGCTCATGGACCTGAATATTCCTTATGAGTTATGGTATGGTAAGAAACCTAACTTACACTATCTCCATGTGTATGGAAGTAAGCATTACATTCTCAAGGATCGAGCACAAAAAGGAAAATTTGATTCAAAAAGCGATAAAGGTATTTTCCTTGGCTATGCATCTGACAGTCGTGGTTTTAGAGTACATAATCTCAGAACTCGTGTTATGATGGAATCGACCAATATTATCATTGATGATTTGAAATATTTTCCTCGTGATGACTCTCCTGTTGAGTTACCTCCTTTGGAGACAACATAGAAATTTAAAGAAGTTTCAGAATCAGTTGAAGTTGTACCAATGGTTACTGTTCCCAAAGTTTCTGGTGACAAGGAGAAAATTCCTACCCTGGTGTTTGAGGCTAAAAATGGTTTCTGCTAATTTCGGTAATTTCGGGTGTATGAGAAACGAATTTAAACCCTAAACAATGTACTCAAGGGAGTACTTTAGTATCGAGAGATCAATCTGTACAAGTCCGGCCTAAACCAAGAAATGGTCATTCTAGACTTGCCTCGGCCACAAAGTGAAGGACAATGGGTTGGTTTTGGGGAGGGAAGCAAGGAAAGTGATGAGACCAGAATAGTTGATTTCTGAAAGAGTAGTTGTTTTCTACGACTTGTATCGGAAAGTGGGAAGCTAACAAATAGAAAACTAGCAAATGTTTTCTGAGTGTTTTATGCTCCTGAGTGAACTTGTTATTCGGTGGAAATAGGTAAGACCTATTTATACAAGTCGAAGTGAAATGTACTCTGGTCTCATTAAGGAATGGAAAAATGGGTGAGTAAATGAGAGGAGGTGGTAACGCATGGAACTGATGTTCCATAAAACCATTAACGTATGGAATTGATGTTCCATAAAACCGTTAACGCATGGAATTTCCATAAAAGAGCATTTCACCATTAACTCCCTGTATTTACTAATCGCCTCATCCTTATGACACTTCCTTATGATAGGCGTAGTGTTCGCCGCACGCTGTAAACCGCCAAACCAATACCCAAAGAGAATCCCCCAGTTTGTGATATGTGTTGATGTCTCGAATATTTTTGTGGAAAACATGTAGTATATTGTTGTTGCCTGGTAAGTCGAGTTTGGGAGACTTTCTAGCTTGGTGACCTTTGACGGTCGAGATTTTGCATCTTAAGATGAAAGAAATTCGTTGGTCGTCGTACGCTTTCGTTTTTGGTGGCCATATAGGGAAGGCCATCATGGTGGCGCGGCTAGGTCAGCATGCCATACCTTGGCGCGGTTTGGCGTGGCCAAACTAGGGTTTCAGGTCAAAGGTTACCATGTGTTGTCTGGTAACCTTGGACGGCTAGGATTTGCTCCTGTGATTGAAGGGCGATCATTAATTATTGCACGCCTTCGTTTTGGTAGACGTATAGGTAAGGACAGAATGGTGGCACAGCTAGGATAGCATGCCATTGGCATGGATAGGAATTGCTATTGGGATTGAATGGAGACCGTTGATTGTCGCACTCCTTCGTTTTGGTAGCCGCATAGGGAAGGCCAGCATGGTGGCGCATCTAGGACAGCATGCCATTGGCGTGGCATGCATTGGCACGGTTTGGTGTGGCCAAACTAGGGTTTTGGGTCAAAGGTTACCATGTGTTATCTGGTAACCTTTGACGGCTAGGATTTACTCCTAGGATTGAAGGGTGATCGTTGATTGTCGCATTCCTTCGTTTTGGTAGCCGCATAGGGAAGGCCATCATGGTGGCACGGCTAGGTCAACATGCCATTGGCGTGGGATGCCTTGGCGCGGTTTGGCGTGGTCAAACTAGGGTTTTGGGTCAAGGGTTACCATGTGTTGTCTGGTAACCTTGTACGGCTAGGATTTGCTCCTGGAATTGAAAGGCGGCCATTGATTGTCTCATGCCTTCGTTTTGGTAGCTGCATAAGGAAGGCCAGCATGGTGGCGCGTCTAGGTTGGCATGGGGGGCCATGGAAAGGTACGGTTTGGCTTGGCATGGTGGGGACAAGGGATTGACATTCCATGGGCGCATGGTACGGCTAGCATGGATAGGGCCAAGGAAAGGTGCGGTTTGGCTTGGCATGGTGGGGCCAAGGGTTTGACATGCCATGGGCGCATGGTACGGATAGCATGGCTAGGGACAAGGCAAGGTGATGTTTGGCTTGGCATGGTGGGGCCAAGGTCTTGGCATGCCATGGGGTCATGGTGCGGCTAGCATGGCTAGGGCCAAGGAAAGGTGCGGTTTGGTTTGGCATGGTGGTGCCAAGGGTTTAGCGTGACCTAGATCGTGACCAAGCTAGGGTTTTGGGTCAAAGTTTAGCATGTGTTGTCTGGTAACCTTGGACGGATAGGATTTTCTCATGTGATTAAAGGGCGACCGTTGATTGTCGCACACCTTTGTTTTGGTGGCCGCGTAGGGAAGGCCATTATCGTGGCGCAGATAGGTTAGCATGGGTCCATGTAAGGGTGCATTAGCATGGTTGGCATGCCTTGGCTCGGTGGGTGTGGCTGGCACGGTTGTCATGCCTTGGCACAAGGGTGCGGCTAGCATGGTTGGCATGCTTTGGCGCGGTAGGTGTGGCTGGAATGGTTTTCCATTGGCACAAGGGTGTGGCTAGCATGGTTGGCATGCCTTGGCGTGGTAGGTATGGCTGGCACGGTTTACCATTGGCACAGGGGTGCGTCTAGCATGGTTGGAATGCCTTGGCGCAATAGGTGTGGATGGCACGGTTTTCCACTGGCACATGTAGCGTGGGAATTTGGGTTTTGGCCTATCGAAACCCTAATTAGCATTAAAAAAAGGAACCCTGGTAATTTTCTCGCAATTATATTAAAGGGTTCAATAAATGTGCTTAGTGAATACATTATTACTCAAGTTCTGTGACATCATTTTATGACTAGGGTTTTAAGATTTTAACCCTAAGCTAAAAACCACCATCAACATTAAGTCCCCTGCTTATCTCGGAACAGGGGCCTTGTTGCGAGGTAAACATATGATGGTGACAGGCAAGGACGGGATTGAAACATAAGTCGTGCAAGATGGTCAGGAAAGTCCGACTAACCTTTTTCGAGAGGTAAGGAGAGTTCATGATCCCGCATTTGGAAGCCTTGTATAGTTTTTATTTGTGGTGTAGACCGTGAAGTGGTGAGATGAGGCTCGTCGGTTTGGTCCGGCTACGCATCATCTTGACTGGGTTAGGAAACATCATAACGCTGGCTTGGCGAGTTGTTCGTGTCGGCGTGGAAAGTCATGGCATGGACGGCTTGACATGATGGATCCACGTCGATGGAGCGGATGGCTTGGCATGGTGTGGTCATGGAAAGGCATGGTTTGGTGAGGCGAGGCGTGTACGGATGGATTTGTGTGGTGATGATTTGTCTTTGCGGGCCTAATTGCTTCTGTTCTTGTGTAGCTTGAATTGGGATTTTTTTTTTAGAGTGCCATGCCCATAAAAGGGGCCACTACACCAAATTCCTAGATTAGTAACTGGAATTCGTAATGGCTATGGATCCGTTACAAATTTCCCGTTACAAAATAGCGTTACAAAATTTTCGTAACAAGCCGGAGCCGTTACGAATTTTTTAAGAATTCGTAACATGACAAAGCCGTTACTAATTTTTTGGAGCCGTTACTAATTTTGTATAGGCGTGCCACTCACACGCTTGGTCACACTGGGTTCGTCACACCTTGAATTTGTGCGTGTGCGACTCACACGACTAACACTATATTCCCACCCACGATTATTTATGCATGAGGATATTTCCTCCCACGAGTGTGCGGATAAGGTAGAAGTGAAGTGAAATTGATTTCACTTTTCATCGAACTTTTTTCTCTCTTCTTTCTCTGCGTCTTCAGGCGATGAAACTAGGGTTTAGATACCTTTGAATCATTGATCGTATTAGCCGAGAAACATCACACAAATCTGTTTAATCATATCAATACCTTTCTATCATCGATCTGTGTAAGTGTTAATTGTTATAAGTTTTCCGATTTTTAGGGTTTCATTTTTTTTAATCGATCTGTTGTTTAGTGCTTTATTTCATTTTTAGTTTTAGTTTTTCCATTGTTTAATCCGTGAATCTAAAACGATTTGTTTGATATGAGTTATTTTTTTGTTAATGTTTTTATATAAATCTAATTCGATTTTTCTTTCTAATTTCCTGTTAGGGTTTGAAGAATTTTGAAGACTTGAAGATTGAAGAATTTTGAAGACTTAGAAGGTATAAGTTTCGAAATATTGAACTGATTTTATGGTTTTATGTTAATTTCTTAGATTTCTGTTTTTTTTTTATACTCTGTAACCTAATTTCTAGTTTGTAAGCTAAGCTAATTTCAATAAGTTCTAGTTTATAAGCTATTAGTGTTGATTGACATCATTAGCTTCACTTCATTTTATGTTGTGCTTAGGGTATAAATATGCATACTGCTGTTAGACATGTTGTATTTTTTTGCCTTAGAAGCATACTAAGTTGAGTAGGCAGAGTGCTGGCTGATAAAGTTACACTGATGAATGTCCCCATTGAATTTTAATATTCATTGGTAAAGTCTTGTATATTATTTGAAGGTTTGATGAGAGATGGAACACTTTTTATCCTATGAGTAAGTTAATTGCTTAATAACAAATCAATTGCTTCGCTAATAGGATAATGAGTGTACCATCTCATTTAGAAATTCTTATTTTTTGAACACCTAAATTCCAGTTTGTATGGGATTAGATGACTTATATTGGTTATTGTAGTTTTGTTTGAGTTGCCGCAGCTAGGAAACGTGTTGATTATATTCTTTAAGTTGCTCTGTTTTATTATTATGAATGTATTGAACTTTAGTTTCATGTTAAGGTAGTCTTTTAAGTTTAAATGAACTAAGTTAGGAAGTTTTGTTTTGATATTGACTGATTCTCAGTAAGAAACATGATAACAGTCCTAGTGGTTATTCGCAAAAGCTACTTGTAGCTTATTCTCTCTTCTTTGAGGGGATGTTTGTGTCGCTAACTTGCATTGCTTCGGCAACCCTGTACTACTTGGACTAAGTTATTTTATTTGGTTGATTATAATAGAAGTTGGTCTTAGCATGATTATAATAGTCTGTATGTTAAGTTGTGTATAAATAAGTCAGGTTTTATGTACTCTGTGAGCATGATGGTAACAGTCCTAGTGGAGATTTACAAAAGCTACTTGTATCTCATTATCTCTTCTTTGAGGGGATGTTTATGTCGCTAACTTGCAGGGCTTCGGCAACCATGTACCACTAGGACTAAGTGATTTTTGTTTGATAGTGTAAAATATCTATTTTGAAGGGTAATATGTCAAATTATGTGGACAAGAAATGGATGAAGTGTCCCTGTAAGTCTATAGAATACAGAAAAGGTGTGAAGTCATTCATAGAGTTTGCCAGGATTAATGGTGGTGGGAGTACTTTGTTTTCATGCCCCTGTCGACGTTGTATGAATTCTAAAGGAAAACTTACACTGGGTGAGATCTCATTTCATTTGCTGAAATATGGTGTACAAGAGGTGTACACAAGATGGAGCTTTCATGGGGAAAGTTCAGAAGCAGCACGTAACACTACAACTGAATATATAGCCAATAATGATGTTACATCAGGTTTGGATGAGAGTATTACCGCAGATGTGGATGAAAATATTAGGGAAGGGATGGATGAGAATGCAGAAGCAGGTGTTGATAATAATGTTGGAACTAGTAGGTGTTATCGGAAAAATAAATCAGCGGCTGAGCAGGCTAGAGAACCATTGTATCCTTCATGTCCTAAAGGCATTTCAGCAATGTGCGTTGTGATTATGGTGAACAAAATAAAGACTCAGTATGGAATTTCAGACAATAGTGTTACCGCAATGTTAGGATTGATGAAAGAGTTGCTTCCCTAAGGTAACACCCTGCCATCCAAGTTTCCAGATATCAAGAAGATTATTAAAGAGCTGGGGATGGATTATGTAACTTATGATGCTTGTGTAAATGACTGTGTACTTTATTAGAAGGATAATAGTTCATTGGTGAAGTGTCCAATATGTCAAGAACCTCGGTATGTAAGAGTTTTTAATGATGAGAAAAAACTTACAAAATTTGTGCAGAAGACGTTAAGGCATTTTCCATTAATTGCAAGGCTGAAAAGACTTTACAGTATACCATGGATAGCAGAGGCGATGCTTTGGCATTATAGAGCACAGAAGGATGTGAATATAATGCGTCATTCGGTTGATTCTATAGCTTGGCGGTGTGCGGATAAATTTTGTCCAGAATTTTCTAAGGAAGCACAGAATGTTACTCTTGGGAAAGCAATTGATGGCTTCAACCCAAATGGATGTTTTGGTCTCAATTACAGCTGTTGTCCGGTGATTTTGTGTCCGTACAACCTTCCACCTTCGATGTGTATGAATCGCGAATTCTCCATTTTATGTTTGTTGATATCAGGCCCGAGAGCACCAGGTAAAGATATTTACGTGTACTTACAGCCATTGATAGAGGAGTTTAAAGAGTTATGGAATGATAGTGTTAAGACATTCGACGGCTTCACAAAGACTGAATTTCTGTTAAAGGCAAGGTTGTTATGGGCCATTCATGATTTTCCGGCATTAGGGACTCTGTATGGATGTGTGACTCATGGAAATTATGCGTGTCCTACCTGTTGTAAAAATCAGTTTCCGAGTGGCTTCCGTATAGTAAGAAAATATGTTATATGGGACATCGAAGATGGATGCCATCCAAACACAAGTACAGAGATGACAAGACAAACTTCAGTGGAGGGGTATAACATGGTAAAGCTCCATGGCCACTAACAGGATTGCAAGTTCAAGAAATGGTGAAGGATATGAAAAGCAAACAGGGTAAGGGTAAACCAGCAGCAAAGAAACGTAAAAGAGGGGCCGAAGGGGATAGTTTGCAACAAGGTGCCGATGAATATGTTTCCGACAACTCGCTCTTTTCTCGAAGGTCCATTCTTCATGATTTGCCGAATTGGGGATCGAACACAGTCCGTCATTGTACAGATGTTATGCATACAGAGAAGAACATAACCGAGCATATCGTTAACACTCTCATGGGTAACAGTAAGTCAAAAGATGGTATAAATGCACGTAAATATATGGAAGCTATGGGTATTAAGAAGCGGTTATGGTTGAAAGAGGATAGTGCAACTGGTAAGACAACAATGGAATGTGGATATTTTTCCTTAACAAAAGAGGAAAAAGTATCTTTTTGTACAGTGCTGAAGAATATAAGGGTGCCTTCTAGCTTATGTTCCAATCTTCGCAACTGCGTGAGCATTAGTCTACCGGAGTTGAAGAATTTCAAGTCTCACGACTACCATGTGATAATGCAATCTCTGTTTCCATTGCTAGTTCATACTGCGAATTCGTTACCTAAAGATCTGCGAGTTTCTCTTCTTCGTATTAGTATATTTTTCAACATTTTGTGCGCAAAGGTTATCAATAGAGATGAACTTGTACAAGCAAAAGCTAGTCTGGTGGAAGCAATGTGTGTTATGGAAAAATATTTTCCACCATTTGTTTTTGTTATTAGTATCCACCTGATGATTCATCTGGCCGATGAAGCTTTAATCTGTGGTCCGGTGATATTTAGATGGATGTACCCCTTTGATAGGTAAATACAACCCCTTATGTTCTTGTTTAATTTTTAAGTTGAGAAATGGTATTACTGAACTATTAATCTTCATTGCTGATCTGTTAACTTTTCTGTGTAGGTTAATGAAAGGATTTAAAGGATTGGTGCGCAATAAAAGGTACATTGAGGGGTGCATTGCAAGAGGATATGCATTGTGAGAAGCTAGCTTATACCTTATGGAGGACATATCAGATGATGGTGATGGTACTCATAAACATACTCGGCAGGCTTTTTTGGATGATGACTGTGATGATTCCGATGAGATGCCTCTAAGTACGACAACCCCGATTACTCTTACTCAAGCACAATTTGAACAATACCGCAACTGGATCCTCTCTAAGTATGTTGGAATAGATTACTGGCAAAGGTAATTTTTACTTAACTCTCTTTGTCTCATTCAATTCTGAATTTTGTTTAATCTACCTCAGTACCACTCAATACTTTTTTGGATGATGACTAAAACTGTCTCCATTCACTAGTCGTTATGTTATCACTGGATGACATTGGATATTTTTTATTTTTCTAATAAAATAGCAAAATGTAGTTGTTCAACCTAGGCCAAAACTCATTTATAGAATAATTTTTTTAAGGCCGAGCACTATGGTCTTCTATTTTGAATTGGTTTATTATGTTTGCTTCATCTGATAGTCTTTAAATTGGTATTTGTTTGTAGGAAGTATGATGTTTGTGTTAACGGTGTCACGTCTAATGGTCAGAACTCAAAGAGTTTTCATCTATGGTTGAACGATGAGGTGAGATGATACTGTAAAGCTTTCAGTAGTGGTTTGAGTACAACTTTTTATGGTTTTGGTTGTGATACTGACCCTGACATGATCTATTACAGTTGTTAAACGCCAAAGAAACTGATTCAATACTTTGGAGACTCGTGCAAGGAACACTCTTCAAGTCACAATCATATAAGAAATACCAAGTCAATGGGTTTACTTTTAGCAAACTCAGTTGTGGGGTGAAGAATGTATCACAGAATTGTGGTGTGTCAATCAAAGATGTTACAAGGTTTCAAGCGAAGTCGACCGAGGAAGAAGAAATAACTTATTATGGCGTAATTAAAGAGATCATCAACCTGAACTATACTGACTTTGAAGAAACTATTTTTTATTGTGATTGGGTTAGTGTTGGAGATAAGAATGCTTGCAAAGTTGATGTTGTTTCAAAGGTTGTAAAGGTCAACTTGTCGAAAATGAGAAGCATAAATACAGTAGTGGATGAGCATTTTATCCTTGCATCCGAAGCTACTCAAGTGTTCTACTCGAATGATCTTACTGAAGAGGGATGGTTCGTGGTGTTGCACTCACGGCAGCGGTTAACGTCTTCAGTAGATAAATTTGAAGTTCCTACATCTTTTCAGTCAGTTCTTACTGACAATGAGAATTTGAAAAAGCTAATCATTACTGATATTATAGTTTGAACTGAAATAGTTTCAATGTTTTTTACCTTACCCTTTAATATATACCATGACCTCTACCTTTTCTTGAATTATTTGGTTTTATTTGTTTGATCACTTATTTTAAGGCCGAGCACTATGGTTGGCCATTTTGAATTGGTTTATTATGTTAACGTGGATGCTCTATTTTAGATATGTTAGGTTTTCCCTATTTTGATGTTTGAATTTCACAGGGTATGGCAGTAGAGGTCAATGAATATGGACAACCAATTTCCAGGAACGCAACAACATTAGGTCACCGGAGAGGCGCCTTGGCTCGTACACATGTGCCTATTTCATACAAAAGCTGGGATGTTGTGGCTCCAAAGTATAAGGAGGATATTTGGAAAACCCTTAAGGTACAATACTTACCTGAGACATGATTTTTGTTCACTCGTCATTTAACTTCTTTTATCATTGTTGCAAATCATCAAGGCATTAATTTGTTCTATCTTTCCAGGAGGAATTTGATGTACCTGAGACATCAAAGGAAAATATTATGAAGGTCGGTGCTGGTCCATGGAGGAGATTCAAGTATGAGTTACGCAGTGCATACTATGATTTGATCCCTACTCATGAAGAAAGGATTTTAAATGTTCCACCAAGTGTCAAATCAGAGGATTGGATTAAATTTTGAGAAAATGAAAGAGAAAAAAAGGCAAAGTCCAGTAGAATTGACCATAAGAGGAAAAGAGAAAAATTAGAGTAGACACATTGTACTGGTCGCAAAACTCATGCTTTGGTGAGAGCTGAACTGGTACGTATATTCGCAACTTCCTCAAACTTTGTTATATTCACGACTTACCTGTAACTCGAGTATATTCACAACTTACCTCAACATCTTATGGACAACTATGTGATTCACATTGTATTTGTAAATTAGGAGGCCGCAAATCCTGATGCAGTGATCACTCCTGAGGATGTGTGGGTTAGATCTCATACCCAAGAAGGTGGTTCTATTTTACTTAGCGCGGTGTCGTTCGCTGTGAGTCAGTTTACTTTACAGTTATTTCAAATCTTTTAAAACTATGTATTAGGTAGTTAAGATATTAGAATTTAATCGGTTGTTATGCTCAACACCACAGGAGAAGCTCAAGAAGGCACAAGATGAGATTAAAGAAAAACAGGATGCAGGTCTTCCAATAGAAGAACCTTGTGCAATGACTAAAGATTTTGAGCGGGATTCTAGAGGATGGGTTCGTTCAGTTGGTCTTATATCTCGTATGCAAATCAATCTTTCAGCTCCAGCGCGTCACAAGGTAAATGAACTGAAAGCGAAGGATGGTGGTGTTGGTGTGATGGTGGAAGAAATAGGTGGCAAGGTGGGTGTTCTGATTGATGGCTTTGTGAAATTGTGTCACATAGTGGATGAAATTAAATCTGCACTTCCAGTATCAGTTGGCTCGAACGTACCCATCATCTCAAGAGATGTAGCCTCGCATCCTCCATGCGGTGTTTTTGCTTCACCTCAAACAGGTTCACATGCTGCGACAAGTTCACCTCCTGGGAATAATGCATCACCAGCTTCATCTAGAGAACCTTCTGGGAATAATGCATCACCAGCTTCATCAAGAACACCTGCTGGGAATATTGCATCACCAGCTTCATCAAGAGCACCCGGTGGACCACTTTTTTTACTAGTGAACTTCGAGAATGAAGTAATTGCAACTGGTGAGATATGTACTGGTGATTTAGCAGATAAGTTTCACGGAGATCCAATACCTATAAATCTTGCCAAGGTATGTATCGATGATATTCTCATGCCAAATGAAATCACTGCGAAAGCTAACAAGTATGCAGCAACCTTCACAGAAGTTGGAATTGGAGGATATGTGCTTCATCCAAAGATGTGCCTCTCAAACAAAGACTCCCCATCTCTTACTTTTTGTGCTAATAGATCTCAACTTTTTTGAGCGTCACGTAATATCTGCCTTGACCTATACAGATCTTTTTGTTATACTTGTGCAGTTCAAACTTTTGAACGTATGCTGACTGATGCGCATACTCTTGTACAGTTGTGCATAAAAAGTATTTAGGTTCTTTTTTTGATTTTTTTGGTAGTTCACACTTTTGTATGTATGATGACTGATGCACATACTCTTATCCAGCTGTGCATAAAAAGTATTTAGGATTTCTTTTGATCTTTTTTGGCGGTTCACACTTTTCAGTGTGGTGACTGATATGGATACTTTTATGCAGTTGTGCATAAGAAGAGCTTTACCTGAAGTAACCTTTTTGGTCCAATGTAACTTTTTGGTATATATGTGAACATAAACCGTCTTATGAATGGATATTTTATTTCAGTTCATGATTTTTGTTGTATATATATGTACCTGGTTTTTGTTATGTTATATGTGAATGCACAGGGACTTTAGACAAGGTCATTTGAAGCAGTAGCAGCCATCCGGGGAAATATCAATCCCTAGTAAGTACTTCACTTGGTTATTCTTGTATTATTAAGTTTAAATTTGTGGATTTAACACTCAGTTTATACTTGCGAGGTATTGCGCTGGTGGGAAGTGAACTGCAGCCGTTGGATGATGCTCTCTAGGCGTGCACTGTCAAAGTAACTCGCTAAGTCTGCAATTGCAGGTGGTCCTAAGAACTGACTTTGTATGCAATTGGTAGATTTTTATTTTTCAGTGTCTTCCTAATGTTTTTTTTCTGTTTGTGTTTGCAGAAACCTAAGATTCAAATCTGGTTGTTTGAGCAAAAGGATATAAGGATCGAGGAACGAGTTATTATAAGTTATTTTCACGATATATACTTTAATGTTAGCATTCTTAGTTGTTTTCTTGCTAGAATTTGGATGCTTAATTTTCGATTCAGTGACTGAATTTGTACTTTTATAGTCTTGCAATTGGGAGTCCCCCCATGGAAGTTTCCATCATAAGGGGCATTGTCTTGTCTAAACCAAAACTAGGGTAACAGATATGTATACACTTTAATGTTTGCATATTTGGGAATGCAGTCACATGAAAACATTTTGAGTTGGCTACCTAGCTGTTTATGGTGCAAAATGAAAGGGTTCTCTTCTTTTCCATGTAACTAGTGTAATGGGCATGATCCCAATAGATCTATTATGATATGTTATCAGAATTATTTTAATGTAGTAACGCCCTGAGTCAGCTCACAGATCAATGTTTTGGTATTTACTTGTTATATTTTGTCACATTTATACTGCGAGTTCCTTGATTCTGTGTCAAAAACTGCTATTGTTATGTTCCCTGTTATCTGGTATACACACCTTTGGAAACTTCAGGACAGTTTTGGGACTTGTATTTTCAAAAGAAAGTAGATAAATATTGTCTGGTGGCTGACTTAACTGACCTCATATATTCAACTCTAAACTATGCAGGTCTGGATTCTTCTCTTTCTCACTAACCCAATCTTTCAACAAAACCAAGCATGCAAAGGATATAAAGCTTAGCTGCAAGGGTGGAGAACAAAACATCTTCAAGATTTGTAAGTTGCGGTTATTCAAGTTTTGTTTTATAGGAAGTTAGTAAGTTTTTGTGTTCCCTTAGAAGTTTGGAACCCTTCCATGTATTTCCTTAGAAATTTCGATACTTAGCAGAAAAAAAAAAAGTTGGGTACTTAGTGAAATTTCAAAAAGTTTGGTACTTAGAGAAATATTAGTTCTTTTGTAATATAAATCTCATATGAGTTGAATGAATGTGATATGAATAGATTGAAGTGTTGAGTGTGGATGATGAATGTATGCAGGTGTTGAATTTAGAATTCCGGATAATTTCCGGCAGAAAATGAACCGCCAATCAGGCTTGACCTGGACAAAATTGGTCAATAATTACCAATTTTGACCAGGTCAAGTTTGACTGGCGGTAATTTTTTGCTGTTACGAAAAAATTCGAAACGTATATGAACCATTTCAATTTGCCACGTAGTAACGGCTCTAGCCTGTTACTAAACTGCCACGTAGTAATGGCTCGGAGATGTTACGATTTTTTTCGTAACGACTCTGGCCTGTTACCACGTGGCAGGGTAGTAACAGGCCATAACCGTTACGAATGGCCATTACAACCAAATTCGTAACGGCTATATTATCGTTACAAAAAAACTGTAATGCCCTATTTTGTAACAGCCATGAGCCGTTACAACCCGTTTTAGTAACAGCTCATGTATGTTACTAATCCAGGAATTTGGTGTAGTGGCCGGCGTTAGTCCTTTTTCTCAGGTTACGTTGCCGTTTTTGTTCCCGAACCTCAGTGTTGGCGTTCAGAAAATCAAAACGCGAGCAAGCATGTCTCAAACACGTACTTCCACGTTTTCTCACCAAACCTTAATTATATTGCATAGCCAGGCATCAGATTTTCCCTTTTATTTACTGGTAAAATAGGTTTTAGTTAACACCGGACATCATGCCTTAATTCACAATTAGTTGAAATCTTTCCATCTCAGGATTGTGTCATTCATCCGATCATAAGAGATGATCTTGGATCCTTCATTCGCATAGTTCATCCTGAAATCGTGCTCACCCTCCTTGCAGGTATCGTCTCATGTTTTCTTCTGGTTTCCATTTTGTCTTCTTCCTTATGTATGTTGCCGGTGTAAATAAGGTAAAAACTTGCCTACTTTATCCGGTTTTGTAGTGCATAATGGGATCTTCCAGTGGCAGCCGTACCTCTAACCCTTCGGAGAAAAACTTTGGAATCGGTGAAAACCAGTTTTCTTCTTATGAGGAGGCATTAGATAGAATTGAATCGTAGTTCCATGAAGCTTGCAGAATTATTCAGGGTCTACCTTCCACCCATCTAGGTGAAGTACGGGTGCGTATTCAGACCTTCTTGTATTTGGTGAACATGGAGGAGGAATATGAGAGTGAGGAAGCACCCCGGTGTGCTGAGAGACCTCAGTGTTGTAAAACTTCTTAACGGCCCAGTGCTAGGGAGGTATAGCCCGCTTCTAGGTCGGAACGACAGAAAACTGAGTCTGTGAAACCTTTAGGGGAAAGACAACGTAACTTCTTTGTTCTGGATGGCGTCATAATTCTCGATTCAAATGTGGATGAATCGGGAAATTCTCCTCGAAAGGTTTCTGAGAAAACCCTCGAGGAATACGCCGCATTTGATGAAACTGAAACATCCTTCGGAGTAGGCTCCGAGACTGTTGTCGGCGACATCGGTCGGGTCATGGTTGCATATGCTGGAACGGTTGTTGATGCGGGTACCGGGAAGGATACGGGTGTTGTTGCTACTGAGGTGGCTTCAGGGTAGGATGTTGAGGTTACTACTGCTGATATGGCCATCGGGTGGAACCTTTGCTTCCCAAGAGATTTTTAGGGAAAGTGCTTGAATAGAGCTATGGATGAGGTGACTCGATTTCCACCTTTCGATGACTAGCTTCTCCCTCTTATCGTTTCTAGTTGTTGTGTAGTCGTCCCGATATTTTGTAGACTCGGGAATAAATGGCACTAATTTTTGGTTTTCGATCGGAATCTGAGGTTCTAACAAACCTTAGATTTGAATCTCGTTTTGTTTCATATAATTCTAGTCCATATGTGTGTATTCCGGATGAGATTATTGATGAGAGTTTGAATGAATATAGATTTAGTTTGAATGGATGAGTTTGATTAAAACGAAGATGGCAGCTGTTGAATCATGTTTGAGGAAGCAGTGGTTTCTTTCAGGTACTTGTCAATTCATCCCCATTGGTATAGGTTTTTTCATCATTAAATTAGAGAATTAGATTGATATGAAACTTATATATGAAGGTTTTTGGGAAGTGGAATCTTAATACCTAAAACTTAGATACTGGGAACGTGATTTCAAACCTGAATTACAAAAAGCTTCTAGTGCTTTTGTGTGGATTTTGTTTCCAGGTTTAAGTATTGAATACTGGAATGAAGATATATTTATGTCTATGGGTAGAGCAACTGGTAGACCAATCAGAGTGGATCGAACTACACTAAAAAAGAAAATTGGATACTATGCTAGCATTTTGGTAGAAATTTATTTGGAAATGGCTATTCCTAACAAGGTTTTCGTTGAAACAAAGTATTGTAAATTTGAACAGGATATTAGGGTATCTAAGTTATATAAGTTTTGTACCCATTGCAAGACTGTAGGTCATTGGGTGATAGAGTGTAGGCTAAAAAGGAAAGCACAGATACAAGGAGAAGAAAAAAAAAACTCAAGCTGTGCAGAAGCAACAATGGAGATACACCCCAAAAAAACCTCAAGTACAAAATTTTGTTGGCTTTGATATTTGTTTTTCTAATAATGGTAATAAGAATCCAGTTAAAGTACAGATTGATAATGAGCTGCTGAGTGAAGGTGTAAAAGTGGATGATGTCATTCCACCTATTAATGGTTCTTCTGTTGTTAAACATA
This sequence comes from Papaver bracteatum, assembly GCA_023529315.1. Lineage (NCBI taxonomy): Eukaryota > Viridiplantae > Streptophyta > Magnoliopsida > Ranunculales > Papaveraceae > Papaver > Papaver bracteatum. Next base: position 738,788 of record JAJJWX010004026.1, read on the forward strand.
ATGGTGGCTACACTGGTATTTTAGAATCTACTACAGACTTTCCAGCAATGTATGTAGGAAGACTTATTGAGGTGGGAACATGTATTCCACCTTTTCCCAAAAGTGTTGGTGCTGGTCCATCTACATCAAATGGTGAATCCAATATTTTTGCAGGAGTTCCAGTTTCATCCAGCAGTGAAGCAAATGAACTGCTAACTACTCAAGTTTTATCTAACATCTCTACTGCACAATGGAAGGATGGCAGGAAGTAGCAAGAAAAATCCCTACATCTAAAAAAGTTATCAATTCTCCCATTAATGATGGTTTTCATAATAAATTTCAAGCTTTGGTTGATGTTGCTGAAAAACAAGATCATGCTTTTTATTAGGTGGTGAGTAAACCTACTAAAGGTAAAATTCATAAGGGTATACCTAATTTTACCACAAGAAAACAAACTATTAATTCAGTTAAAATAAATAGTGAAGTGGGTAGTTCTAATGCTTCTCATTCAACCATACCTCAATGAGAGTATTATTTTGGAATGTCAGAGGCTTGAAAAAGAATTCAAGCCAAAAACAAATTAAGCAATTTAGTTAAAAACTTTAGACCTTCATTATTATGGGTAGCTGAACAAAAAGTAAGAGTTTCTATTAATGGAATAAAGGGTTTAAAACTTCCCTGTATATATATGTCAAATGGTTATTCATAATTATACTAATATTGCAAAATGATACATATAACTATTCTGTCATTCTTCATTATCAAGACCTGTTGTGATATCATCTTCTAAACATGCCATTATAGTTAAGGTTGGTGATGTAACGGTGACTGGCATTCATGCACCATGTATCTCTGTGGATAGAAGAGACTTGTGAGAAGAACTGAAGGACATTAGTGAAATAAACTTTCCATGGATGATAATTGGTGACTTTAAGTTATGATGAAAAAGTAGGTGGTAGAAGACCTCTTAGAGTATCAATGCAAGACTTTAGAAAAGGGAATCAAATTTTCTTGGTGCAATAATAGAGATAGAAAGAAAAGAATTTTATGTGATCTAGACAAAGAATTTTACAATACAAAATGGTTGGATAAATTTGAGGGATGGTGCTATAAGATGGGAGTAATGGGTACTTCATATCACGGAGCTTTATTTGGTGTTGTGGTAAACACTGCTAAACCAGTGGATAGTCCATTCAAATATCAACCTATTTGGTCTTCTCATCCAGACTTTTTGAATTTGATTAAAGAATCATGGAATGAGGAGATTGTAGGAAATCCAGCTTTCTTTTTTTTTATATAAACTAAAAAGACTTAAACAATTATCAAGAAGTGGAATTGGGAGGTTTTTGGTGATCTGAGAATAAAAGTCAAGACAACAGAAGATGAGGTTTTAACATCTTCTTTATTATCTGATAATGACCCTGAAATTATTGAATTGCTAAATAATTTGGTCATAGCTAAAGGAAGACATGAAATGGTTTCTCAAAAATATAATGAATTAATGAGAGTCAAATCTAGAGTAAAGTGGGTAAAGGAAGGAGGTGCCAATACAACCTTTTTTCATATCAGTTTGAAGATTAGGCAATCACGGAATAATATAACTGAACTAGAAAGTGAAGATGGTAACATGGTGGATGAACAAGCACAAATTGTAAATGTTTTAGTGGAGCACTATAAAAAGAAATTTCGAAATCAAGATGTCAATTTTTCTGAAGAGATTTTGGATGTGATTCCTAAAATTCTAACTGATAAAGAAAACTTGTTCTTGGATGATGTTTCTTCTGTAATGGAGATTAAAGAAGCAGTATATAGGATGGATGCAAACAGTGCACCAGGCCCTAATGGATATCCTGGTAGTTTATATAAATTTGCATGGGAGGTTATTGGCTTGGAGTTAATAGAAGCTATTCAATTCTGTTAGAGTCACAGATTCATACCTAAAGGTATAAATTCTAACTTTTCATTCTTATTACCTAAGGTGCAGGGTTCTAAGAAAGATAATAATTAAGTTCAGACCCATAGGATTGTAAAATTTTAATTTCAAGATCATCACTAGAATTATCACCACCAGATTAAGTACAAAGATTAAGAAACTGATTTCCATACAGCAGGGAGCATTTATCAAGGGCAAAAACATACATGATAAAATAGTATTAGCCTCTGAAATGATAAATGAATTAAATATAAAAAGAAGAGGTGGAAATGTGGGTCTTAAACTAGATATTTCTCAGGCTTTTGATTCTCTCAGCTGGGAGTTCTTATTTGAAGTACTTAGAAGATTTGGTTTTTCTGAAATTGGAATTAGTTGGATCAAGAAGATATTTGAATCTGCCATGATGTCAGTACTAGTTAATGGAGGTCCATATGGATTTTTTGATGTTGGAATGGGCCTTAGAAATGGGGACCCATTATATCTCATTCTTTTCATTCTTGTCGAGGAAGTTTTGAGCAGAAATCTTTCAAAGTTGGTACATGAAGGGAAGGTACAAGCTATTCCAACCTTCACATATGATGTTTGCTGATGATATTTTTGTTTTTTGCAATGGTAACAAAAGATCATTGGACAATTTAATGAGCCTGTTAGGAAAATATCAAATTTCAGCTGGCCAAGTGATCAATAAAAGCAAAAGTAATTGCTTTGTAGATGGTGTATAAGATACAAGGAGGTATGGGATAGCTGAATACTTGCAAATGAGTTTTTCAGAGCTACTTGATAAATATCTGGGTGTAATACTTAACCCTGGCAGAGTAAAATCTTACCAAGTATGGGGAATGGTAGAAATGATGCAAAAAATGATAGCTGGTTGGATGGGTAAGTTGTTGGATTTCTTTGCCAGATTAACACTGGTCAAGCATGTATTAAGCAGTATGGGGAATGGTAGAAATGATGCAAAAAATGATAGCTGGTTGGATGGGTAAGTTGTTGGCTTTCTCTGCCAGATTAACACTGGTCAAGCATGTATTAAGCAGTATCCCTATATATTATATGTCAGTATACAAGTGGCCAAGAGTATTCATCAAATAATGTGAAAAAATTATCAAGAACTTTCTGTGGTCTGGAGACCCTGCTGTTGAGAAGTTAATTACTGTGAAATGGGATGAAGTGAATACTCTAATTTCAGAATGTGTACTGGGTCTGAGAAGATTGGAAGTTATGAATAAAGCAATACTAATGAAGATGCTATGGAATATTGAAACAGAAGAAGTTGAATGGACTCAATTCATGAGGGCCAAATATAAGAATAAGAAGGGTGAATGGATTACATATCACAAACAATCATCTATGTGGCTTGGTATTAAATGGGTGATTCCGGAAGTTAATGAAGGTAAAAGATGGTTAGTTGGGATGGCAAAAACATCTCAGTTTGTCATGATAAATGGATTAAAGAATATTCTTTAATAGAAAGATATGCAGAAGATGACTTTGTGATACATCATCCTGATTTAAAAGTGGAGGATTTTGATAGTTGATGGAGTATGGAAAATTCCAGAAGAGATGTATAGGTTCTTTGAGAAAAATGAATTACCTGCACTAGGTGAGGAGCATGACAAGTTGGTTTGGGCAGAAGATATAAAAGTTAAATTCACTGTATATAATGATACTCAATTGGTGAGAAAGAAATATCCTGAAATTTCTTGGGCAAACAAAATCTGAAGTCCAAGTGTGCATCCCTACACCTCAGCAAATTTTTGGAAAATATTGAGGGGAGCTTATGCAACTGAAGAAGTAGTCAGGAAAAAAGGATTCATAACAGTATCCAAATGTTACATGTGTGGCAATGGACAAGACATGATGGAACATATTTTATGGCACTGTGAATTCAGTAATAGAAATTGGCATTGGTTGGGGGGAGTTTCCCACTTTGTGAATCCTATAAAGTTTGAGGAAATTCAATAAATTTTGGTAAAGGAAAGAGTGAAGCAATAAAATCAATATGGATCAATTTTTAGTAATAAAATTACATGATTTATAAAAAAAACAAAAACAAAAACAAAAAAAAGACAAAACTAAACTAAACAGGTACGTTGATTGACTGATTAAATGGGATTTGTTTTGAAAAGATTATGGCACTAAACAAAAATCCCCCTTTAATGTGCATGAAAAAATGGAACCACGCATAGTGATGTGCATTTGGTATTCTTTTGTTTACGACTTGATTTCAACATTAAACTACGGTTTACGAATAGTCATGTATTATTACCACAAAATTCGGATGTAAATTATAATATGGACTTAAGAGTACCTAATGTTGGCATTACTCTGTTAATCTGTTGTAGTCTAGACTTGGAGAATATATCGTGTTGCTGATGAAAAACTCATATTTTTATGCTAATTTACTTATAAAGCTCCGGTGAAAATTTAGTCATTAGTTTAGAAAAAATAGAGGAAACGCCTTGTTAGAGCACTGCTCGGTAGAACTCGCAAGCGTTGCTATCTCAAGCTTGTTTGTCAAGTTTAGTTGTCAAAACTATAAGTCTTGATTTCTAGTCCACTTATAGCTATGTCCCGGATTAGGATAGAATGTGTGGTTGAGTTTTAGAATTCACGGCGTTCATCGATTAAAGAAGAATAACTACTAAAGGGAGCTTGTGGAACTTCATCAACAAAAGGTATGTGGAGAATTGAACTCATCTATCACTCATAAGTTTATTTCTATTATATCTCTTATTGGGACAAAATTCGTATAGCTATATAGACTTTACATTACACACATTTGATATTTTGAGCTGAGTTTAACTCACTTATATATTTCTCGAAATATGTGTTGGTAATATTTTGCTTTAACCAAGTTCATCTTTTATTCTTGGCAAATGTCAAAAGATGATCATGTGAAAATAGCCTGGTAACATCTTACATGATTTGTCCGAGACAGTCATTTGATGTATACTCGAAATGTTTCTTATTGATCTATTGATCACTTGCTTTGAAGCTAATAGTTTGTGTGAGACAGCTATTCCCGTCTTCTAAGAATGTTTCAATGATTAAAATGGATTTTAGAACAATTAACCATTGATTGGATATAGCACAGTATGCGTACTTGTATGCTAAGTGTTGCAAGTTACTCCAAGTCCAGGAACCATAGTATGCATACCCGTATGCATACTGGCATAACAATTCAGGTCCAGGAATCTAGTATGCGTACCCATTTGCACACTAATTCAACTGATGTTGGTCGTGAACGAGAGTATGCGTACACGTTTGCATACCTGAGTGGGTTAAGTTCTAAAATCGGTTTATTCGTGAACAAATACATTTATATAATAAGGAATGCAATCTTTGCAATTCGTGGCTATAATGTTCACGAATTTATTCGAGTGAATGAAAATAGATTTTGCTTCAATTGTTTCTTGTATACTTCTATGGGAATATAAACAATTGAACAACTCTATACTAGTTTCATTTGAGTCATTTTGAACTAGTTGTGATTAAGATGAACAAGGTTGATATGAAAGTGTTCATATGGCTAACTTCGGTTAACTATTGTAGAGCCAACCATTGTACACATTTAGGTACGGTTACCCATATCTAAATGAAGGAACATTTCATTTGTGTGTAACAAGCTAAGTTCAATCTAACGGTTGAAATATATTAGCTTGAATCTAATCAGGTTTTCATCTAACGGTGAATATTGAATGCTTTGTTACCAAGGTAACATTGACTGCAAACCTTGATTTAAAGACTATATAAGGGAGAACTATATCAACTGGGAAACTTAATCCCCACACCTCCTGTGTGATATTAGTTGCGACAAGAATCGATTCTCCTTAAACCTAGGTTTTTCTTAAACCATTATAGGTTAACGACTTAAAGACTTTATTGGGATTCTGAAGCCAGACCCAACTATTTTTCTGTAGTTGCGTGTTCTGATCTTACTTTGTTCTATCATATTGAGTACTATCTTCTCTAAGATTTGCTAGAGGTTCAATCTCCGATAGGTAAGATAAAAAGTAGTCACAAACATCTTCGTCTCATCGTTTGTGATTCCACAATATCATGTTCTGCTTCCATACAGTTAAGATCATTGTGGGGTGATTGATATTACTAGGTTGTTCTTCGGGAATATAAGTCCGGTGTATCAATTGGTTCATGTTCACCTTGATTTATCAAAAGACGGAACAAAAACTTGTAGGTATTTCTATGGGAGACAGATTTATTTATTCAATAGACTTTTCCGTGTAAGACAAATTTGTTCATCAAGTCTTTAACTTTGGGTCGTAGCAACTCTTAGTTGTGAGTGAGATCATTTAAGGGAATCAAGTGCGTAGAGTCCTGCTGGGATTCATAAACATAAGGAACGCGAATGTACCTTAATTAGTGTGAGATTGGTTAGGGATCAACTACATTCCAGTCCGAAGTTAACTTGCAGTAGGCTAGAGTATGTAGTGGCTTAATACAATGTGGTGTTCAACAAAATTTCTGGTGTCTGTTTTATATTTTTTCTACATTATATTTGTTTATATAATTGAAATATAACAGGTTGTGCGTAGTTCAATCAATTAGATAATCCAACCTTTGGTTGTTGATATAAATTGATTGACACTTGAACATTGGTCTTTGGTACAGTTCAAGTTATTTCTCATAATAATCAGGCTCGTGGAATGGTATTTGTTTGATTTGCTGATTACATTGAGAAACAATGATATAACTCTTGGATGTATTTTCCTTGATTGAGTCTGACTGTCTAGTTGATTCTTTTGGAAGTATATTGGAGTTAGTCCATACAGATTGCCTAAACGAAATATTGGGTGTGGTTGTTAGACCCCCTCTTTTTCACGCCTTAAATGAGGTAATAAAATTGTTCTAGGTATTATTATTTTTTATGAAAAATAAGTTTATTGAAACTTCTAAATCAAAATTACATTTTCCATCTCAGCAATCACTTGTTGAGATATAAAATTTGGGCATGATGATTACCATGATTTAGGAATTTTGAATTTCCTAACATGTTTAGCCAGAGAATCCGCATTGTTCTAGGGTATTTTATTGCTACAAAAGAGTCCAACATACATCTAAGGATTTTTTTGGGATTCAAAGCCCTCTAAAAAAACCTGATAAACAATCAATAACCAAGACGTGAGTTCAGGGCATTTTGCAGCAATGAATAGATAAGCGTGGAACCTTTTTTTATTTAAATACTAAAGAGCATCAGTAGATGCGAAGTTGAAAGTGACAAAAAAGTAGGCAAATATATATATATATATAATAAAAAAATTTTCTACGTCTGATTCAATAAGATAAATAGTTTCTTAGGAGGAAATTCAAGAAAGACCGAAAAGACATAAGCGAAAAAAGTTCCGCTAGATTACCTATTTCTTGTTTTAAAATCACTGAAATTTAGGATGGATATGTATTACTTGTCTCTTTTAGGTATCATTTTGAATTCAAATAAAAATAAATAACTAATTTTATAAATAGACAACGGTTTGATTAGACCAACTAATAAAATTAGTTTGTTACAAAATTGGAATCGTTTTCCAAGGCGTCACTAAAATTCCAAGCCATTAAAAAGGAATGTCTAAGGTTTGTTTTATATCATCATCATCATAACCAAATTACAATAAAAGTATAAAACTAAAAATTCAAGAATTCCAAGTTTTACTTTCCTAAATATCAAATTGTCCAAGAGAACTCATTATCAAGCAGAATATTTCTATGAAACATTGTAAATGGATTTATATTTTATGAGATTCTTACAAACTTTGTAAATCTAACTTTGTTGGTAACTCATTTTATGGTACCGTACCAGTTGAAATCTCTCACATGTCCGGTGTTAAATAGTTGAACCTATCCGATAATATCTTCAATTACAAGTTTACAATAATTGAAAATTCTAGAGTCGTATGGCAATGGCACATGAAGGGTATCAAGACAACAGTTAGAGTTTCAAAGATATCTTCATCTTTGTTATTTCAATGGTTATGAAGAAAAATTACACTAGAGATCAAATTTTTTGTTGATTTAATAGTAATAGACGTTGGTTAATTTTGGACTATAAAATCACATCACAATTCACAAATTGAAAAGATTCTGGTGGAAAGAAAGAGGATGATAAGCAATTTCAAATCCTACCCTAATGTCAATATCTTGAAAATATTTTCGGTTTTGGAATTTCCTTATTTTCCAAACAACCTTGGTGTATAAATACTTGAGTTTGGATTTCTTGAAAATTATCCTAAGAGCCCGGAAAACTTCATTCTTGTTGTTTCTGGTGGAGTCGTCTATCTAGAGAGAAAAGTATCCTAATTAGGTGAAATCTCTTACGATAGATGGTTTTAAGACTTATGTGTGATCAAGAAGCTCTATGAGTACCGTTTGTGGGAAACTAGATAATTGCATTGTTATTGTAGTTTTCGATTATTGATTTGATGACTAACGGTTGTTGAAACTTTGATTGCACCTCGTTTGTTTATTCTTGAGAACCTTCTCTTCTAATATAAGTATCACTCAAACTAGATCAATGTATTGACGGGATCTTTAGAACCATTTTCGGATCTAAAGCCCTAATTAGGTGAAATCTCATACGACCGCTCGTTTAAAGACTTATTTGTGATCAAAAAGCTTTATGAGTACCGTTGGTGGGAAACTAGATAATTGCATTGTTATTGTAGTTTTCGATTATTGATTTAATTAACTAATGGTTTTTGAAACTTTGATTGCACCTCGTTTGTTTATTCTTGAAAACCTTCTCTTCTGATATAAGGCTCACTCAAAGTATATCAAAGTATTGTCGGGATCTTTAGAACCATTTTCGGATCTAAAGATATCTTGTGATTTTCTATTATTAACAAACTCCATTTTGTGCGTGATTGATCACAAGAGGTTTCAAGTGGTGTTGTGTAAGCTATCATTGAATACAAACGAAGATTTGAAGACGACGAAGTTTTTCTTATTAGTTTTCGTATCTTGTGAATTATGTGCCCAAACCTTGATCGGTCGGGATCCAACTAGAATCGTGTTTATCTTTGATAGACATGATTGATTAATTGCATGAGATCGACATCACCTTGTAGTTTTTCTTTAAGATATATATTGATTGATTATGAATCTAAAGTTTGATTATTTCGGTAGTCAAAGTTTAGATTGATCTATCCAGACAAAGAAGTTTATTAATTAGATTAAACTGAAGAGCCCTTGTCAATGACTCATAATATCTTATTACCAAGATTGAATATAGTGGTTACCAAACAGATTTATCCTTTACTATGTGGAATACGATCTAAAGGATTGGTGATTCACGTGCGTGACTCTAGAAGTTGAAGGCGCAGGGATACTGAGGAAACTAAGTAGCTAGGGGTAGTCTACTTGGTCTCAACTATACGAAGTTGGTATTAAATTTTGTATAACGTCTTAATTATGAGAGTATTCAAAACTAGACAAGGTCCCGGGGTTTTTCCGCATTTGCGGTTTCCTCGTTAATAAAATCTTGTTGTGCAATTTACTTTGTTTTAGCGCATTATAATTGTTATTATAATTAAATTAAATTGCATTTGTACGTTAATACATAAGACTTTATATTGATCCTATAGATTTTCGGTTTTTACTGAACCTATTATAAAGTATCACTTCTTTGTCGTATCCTCTCGATCTTGAATCCATATCCAATCACATAAGTGATCTTGTTGTTGTATTTTCTTGACCTTGTATCCATAGACGATCACACGAAGTGTGTACCGAAGTTGTCGCATTGTCTCGACTTTGTCCATAGATGACCTCACTTGGTAAAGGACTTATAGGTTGATAAATAAAAGATTATGGTGTATTTGGGTACCCTCGTCTTTTCAACTGAAAATTCATTAAACCTTGTTCTATATCCCTAACTAACTCCTAAAGAGATATCCAAATCAATTAGCGAAAACTATATATACCCTCATTTCCCCCTGATAACAACTACCTGCACAAACATCTGCCAAGCATACCCATTCAACACCCAAAATACATCTCTATGAGAACAAATACAAATAAGAAATACCTAAACCATGAGGATTAAACCCATCCGTTGATATTACAAGCCAAAGCATTTTTGCCTTCCGAGGAAAACAATGAAAAATTCATTTTCATTAGTGCCCACTAAGATAAATCGATTGGATGACGCATATATTCATATGAAACTTGTGCTCGATCATGCCACAACATTGCATCTGATATTCAAGGTAGAGAATGCATTTTCTTTAGTTTTTTACTACAAGAAAGTATCTCAGCACTTTGCAAGGTTTATTTGTCAGCACAGGACCATCTTTGGTAGCTTTCAACTTGAACCTCGAAGTTTTGCATACCATACACTCTATTAAATCCTCATTCTCCTCGTAATACATAATACAATAATGATTCTCACAAGCATGAATACCCTTCGCTTTCATCCCCGGATCCTTAAGCATTGACCTCATAACATCATAGTTTTTAGGAAACTTAGGTTTCAGAAGCCACTCTCTTAACAAATCCAACAAACTGCTGACACGTACGGTTACCCAAAATTTTATAAGTTTTCTTCAAATTGTCAGTGTTTCTTCATATGTAGGGTACAACTTCTCTTCTGCTAACGATTTTTTACATATTATAACGCTTCTCAACATATGGATTATCTAAGGGTGTTTTTCCAATTTGTGTTCCATCATCATGATGAATACCAAATAAAGAGTAAATAAAATCATCCAAGATCAATGGATCTGATTGCTTATGAGTTGTTTCTTCGACGACAACCTTCCCATTAGAATGACTTGTTGAAGCACCATCCTATTTCTCACCATGTAAGAACCTAGTAGTGTATGTCTTGTCGACACCATTCTCATATACATGGATCCTAATCAGCGAAACTTCACAACGATATCTATTTTCACACTTCTTACATGGGCAAGCACACATTTTTGTAGAAGTACCATTTTCCATTGCAAAATTAATGAATTTTCTAACTGTTATCTGCATACTGTGCTATATTTTTCTGTTTCACGCATCCAAGCTTTATTTACAAAATTTGATATCTTACAAACAAATAAAACACTATGTCTTAGTAATCTAAGTTCATAACCTAAACCTACAAAAATCACAGATGTATCAACATACTACAGATGAATACAATTCACAACAACATCGATATTCCTCAATTTCTAAAACTAATAGACCACAGATGTTGAAAAACTATTGATTAAGAAAAATAATAAAAAAAATACCTTAATTAGCTGAAGATAACCTCGGAGAATCGATAGATTCAGAAATTTTAATCAAAGTAAATCCTACTGTGATTAATCGATTAAGTTTAAATCTTTGTTGAAATCGAAGAGTCACAGAAGAATCGCTTGAATCAATTTTGTTGATGAAGTTTTCCGCAGCTGAATCTCAAAGTGGATCTGATGAATTTTCCGGTGAAATCGATGGCGGTAAAAGGGATAAACCATGAAGTCAGTGAGATGTGAAATAAATGGAGGTGAAAGATAAGATGTAGTAATGTCTCAACCATTTTGCTTTCAACGCATTAACTTGTTTATCTACCTCCCAACTAATTTATATTATAATTTTCAGACATATTAAATGAGAAACTAATTTCAGTTGATTTTAATTTTGTTTTCTGATTTTGAATTTGTTTTTTGATTTTCGTTAATAAAATTGAAAAGTTATAATGGGGAAAAAATGTTGGAGAAAAAAACGAAAATCATAGGGATGCTGGGTAACCCTTGAGTGTGAGAAGAAACTGGGAGTTGATAGTAGTAATATAGGCGCTAGTAGTAGTAATGGAGGGTAACAAGGTAACTTGGAATGTTAAGTTGAGGATAGGAAGGTAATTGCATACAACCTTCCTGAAACTGTATAACAGATACCAATTATTGTAACGATTATCCAATGTTACAAAGTTACCAACGTAGATACGACATTACAAAATAAATTGAAAATATTGGGTGTACCAAAATACACCACCAACTTTTTTTAAGCAACCTGTATGGACAATACCTAAATACAATTCCGAGATTTCAACTTAATGAATCTCGATCAAGGAATTCAGAGTTATATCTCTTTCTATCACAATCAGAAAGTTAACAAAACCAAATCCGCGAATTTGATTTACGGGTGAGAGTTCTTGAACGATCCCAAAAATCAATATCCAAGAATCAATCAAGTCATACCCAACAAAAAAGGATGGATTATCTACTTTGATTGATTTACGTACAACCTGTGATATTTCAATTATAATATACGGCGGAAAAAGTAATAACACATACACCATAAATTTTGTTAACAATGAAACCGAAAATAAGAAAAACTCGGGACCTAGTCCAGATTGAACATCAAAATGTATTAAGCCGCTACAGACACTAGCCTACTACCAATTAACATCGGACTAGAATGTAGTTGAGACAGAATTAAACCCTCACAACAATTCAGTTACAGTCGCGTTCCTTACATCTCTTGAATTCCAGCAGGACTCTGCGCCAATGATTCCCTTAGCTAACGTCCTTTACAGCCTAAGAGTTTCTTCAACTTAATTGAAGACTTTAAACCAATTTGTCTTCCACAGATAAGCTTATATGTAAGATTAGTTTTTGATCATAAATCAAGGTGAGACTGGAAATCGATAGCAATAGATACAGTCTAGCTCATCTCAAAATCCGAACTTATGCTTCTCGAAGAGTAGCCTAGATTATATTATTCACCTCACAAGTATTAAATTGTGGAATCAACAAAGTCTGAGACTAATAGAATTTTGATGATTTCTATCTATCTTAATTGGTGGAGCAAGCTCAACAATCAATTAAGATCAGGATACTCGAGCTATCAAGATAAAAGATAGCTAGACTTGGCTTCACGAATCTTTATGAAGTCTTTTTAGCCGTTAAACCCTAAAAGGGTTTTAGGAAAAGGATGACCCTAGTTTACAACTAGGACACACAAGAAGTAGTGTCGTGATTCAAAGATCCTAGTTGTTTGAGGTTCCCCTTTTATAGAATTTCAAAGCATATGTTGCTTTAGGTTTAAGCTAAGATATCTTTGGAACCAAGCAAACAATATCCACCGTTAGATGAATCTTTGAATCTGATTAACATAACAAGATATATAATCTGGTTAGGATGGACTGTAACCGAACCATGTACAAATACAACGTTCATGAATGGTTATCCAAAACTAGACACCTGAACTATAAGCTTGAGCATTTTTATATAACACTTAAGACTTTAATCTTGAGTCACAATCATGTGATCAAATATGTATATAATGTTTTTAAAGATTATTCAAATGTTAATTATCTCACAGAAATATATAGTGTTCTTAACTAAAATTCATCAAGTATGAACAGATGTTCATTAGCTTAGTCATATATATTTCGAGAACTAATTACCAAGATAAAATTGACTCGAAATTCTTGATATGCTTCCGATAGTCTAATTAGTTATGCAAAAACGTATCATAGACAGAGAGATGAATGTAACTCGAGAAATTGATGGTTCAGTCTTCACTTATCTTTTGTTGAAGAAGTTCTCCAAAATCTTCGGTTGATCTTCACCTTCAAACGGTTGAACGCATTGATGGCTATCGTGATATCTGTTTCTCAACTACATCTTCTATCCTAATCCGAGACTCACCTAATTTTAGACTAGAAATCAAGATATAGTTTTGGAAAATAAATTTTACAACAAGATTAACATAGCAACACTTATAAGTTCTACTGAGCAATGCTCTAACATAAATAACCATTAGAAAATCGGGCGTTCCAAATTCCCTGATTTCGTGTAGTGATTGGTGTATATCTTTGAAGTTTTTTTTTTGGTAATAAAGATCTAATAAATATATTAATTATGGGTTTAGATATTGAATTTCAAAGGTGTGAGTTATGGGTTGAGGGGATTTGGTGGAATGACATGTCCCTCGATATGTTTTGTTGATCAGATTCACTGGAATTATGTTGTCTTCGGGAATCAGTTTTCCATCAAATTCTCTATATGGATCGAGTCCGACCCCTCCCCCTAATATTTTCTGGGAAACTTATCAAAGGATTTATGGACCATTTTTTTGAATGTAAAACCCTATAACATATATGAATAACCATTGACAAACATTTTAGAAATGTAAACATATGCACAAACAAGTTAATATTACGTATTGTTTCATTAGAAACCGAAGTTTCAGCCTCACACTGATTATCAGAAGAGAATGATAATTCTTTTACTTCTTCTTTGTAGTTGCAAGAAATCCTACACTACACCCTTTTTAAGAATTTATGATAATCAACTCAAATTTGAAGATTAAAACGACACTTTACTCTTTAATTTTCATAAACGTTACAAGGAATGCAAGAACTCAAGAATACAACCTTTCTCTTGGAGCTTTTCTCTCCTCAAGACTCTCTCAACTCTAAAAAAATACATCATCCCTCTATGAATCTAGTGGAACCCTTTATATAGGGAATTACATAATGGGTGACAGCTAAGCTGTCCTTTCTTTTCGGGTTTATTCTGCGATCTTCTCGCAACAGCTATAACGTTAAATCTCGCAAGTGTTGTAATCATCGCGGATTAGTCATGCTTTTCCCGTGTCTCTTCAATCGTAAACTATTACGTCGTTCTTTAAACTATTCTGTGATATTCGCAAAGTGTTGTTGAAAAGATTGCGGTGATGCTCGCTGGGAAGTATTGTAGCGATATTCTGGTCCTACATCTTGCCTCTTCTCATGTCTTTTCTGCGAAGAAGAGAACATATGAGTATTGTATCTTTTATAATGCCGCAACTATTTACCTTTTTGCATTCTTCTTCTTTGACACATTTCTGTATCCTTCACCAGCTGTTTTCACGCATTCTCTCTTCTAATAAATTTTTGACACGTCCTCTCTAATCGCTGCGATCTGACCACTCATGTCTTTTCTTTGCATTTATTGCATTCATCTTCTTCGAGAAACCTATTCTTCTATAAATACTCCTTTCATTCTTTTCTTTTCCCCTTTTACTTTCTTCTTCTTTCTCTCCGTAACTTCTATGCAAGTTTACTGTTCTTCCGTAAATTGCGCATCTGTTATCGCTGTGATTTCTTTCTTATTTTCAATCTTTTTCATCATTCCCATAATTAAAAAATGGTTACTGTTGGTGCTAAAAATTTGGCTGCTTTTGGTGAGATGCAAGATAAACTTAAAAGCAAAGGTTTTACTTTATCCACAATTACAGATCAGAACCCTAAATACGAAATTTCTCTCAAATTATTTACTGATTATCAATGTTCTCGCGAGAAAGTTATAGTATCGCTAGGTCAACTTGAAGCTGGTCTTCCCATTCCTCTCTACGACCCGGAACTTCCATTATTCTATCAAATAATCTCTCACGAGAAGTTCTCACGAGCAGTATATCAGTTGGGTGGAGATTGTACTCGATTACTGCTTGAATATGCTTCTCGCGGTGCTGATAAAGGATCTCGCTACTCTGAATCTACGAAGAATCCTCAATTTAAAGATGTTCCAATTGTCTCTGCAAATTATACTGTGAAGAACTTCTTTGAAAACTATAAGATAATTTCTATGAAGAGAGATAGCACTTGCTGGGGTGTTCGCTTGCAGAAGAAAGAGAAGATCGCTGATGATAAGGTTCTTATGCTAGATATAGATTGGCATACAAATAATAATCAAGGTCCTCGTCACTACAGCGATGACAAATGGTTTATCTTCCATCTAACTTTAGAGGGTCCATATATTTCTGGTTCCCATGCACTACCTGCGAGTGCTACAAAGTATCAACCATGGGCCTTCTACTGGCCTGAAAGAACTAAAGAGGTATGTTCTCTCCAATTTTTGTATAATTATTATCCATCATCTTCCTTATGTTTTCATATTCTTGATAAATGACATCGATCTTTTCCAGATTGACAGGATGAAACTCAATTACCAGAACTTTAGGAAACCTAGCACTCTCTTAGCTCTTAAATCTTTCACAGATGAAGTAAGAAATATCTTTTCATGAATTTTAACAATATATTGTTTCCACTATTTCTTATCTTTATCTGTCTTCGCAGGAAATCAAAGAATTATAACCAATAAAACCCACGAGAACCAAGGTGAAATCTGTGAAATCTTCAGTTGATCGCAAGGGGAAATCTACTGCTCCTCCCAAAGGGAATCCTACTGCTCCTCACAGTGAGGAATCTGACGATCATCCCTTAAAGAGAAGAAAAATCCAACTCTCTTATTCTTCAAATCCTCAACCTATTCCAAAAAATTTAAGTGTTGATTTCGACAAGGATAATAATGATGATAATTTTGGTGTTGATAATGACGTTCCTTCCATAAAGGATTCTTCTTCTTCTGAGTATGCAATGGCTCAACTACCCAAAAAATTTGGCGATGCTACATTTAGTATCCCAAAAGAGTATGGAGATGAAGCTATTAATGAAATATCCCAGTCTCTCGCCAAAGTCTGTGATGATCCCATATTAGCTGATAATGATTCCCTTCGTGGGGTTTCAAGATCGCTGACTCCAAGTCTCTTAAATTCACTTGGTATCCTGGTATGTTTCTACTTGTTCATATTTTTTATGTATTTATTGATATTTTTGCCAGATCTTGACTTATATAGTTCTATCTTAGGTTGGAAGAGCTTCTTTTATTGTTGCTTCTGATTTGGATAATAGACGTATTATTCATGAAAAGAAAGCTGCTAATCTTCTCCAGGATAAAGAAAAACTAGAAGTTGAAGTTGCTGAGCTTCGCAAGAAAAATAAGCAGTTGGAGACTGAAGCTTCAGTTGATAAGAAAAAAATCTCTGATCTTGATAAAGCTAATCAACAACTCTATGGTATGATTTATTTATTTTCTCTTTTAATTCTTCTCACCCTATTGCAGCTTATTCAAGCAACCATTTTTGCAGATGTTTATGGACTTACTGATGATGAGAATACCCTTCTTGCCCGCCTTAATAGTTCTTTAAGTAATTTCTCAGACGATCAGATTAGATCTCTCTCTTTAGATGAACTTAAATCCAATTTTGATCTCTTAAAGATCGAGCATAGATTCAATTTAAGTTTAACCAATAAGTTTAAGTACCTTTATCTTAATTCAAAGGAAGAAGTCAATAGATTAAGAAAAAAGAATAGTGATTTTATCGATGAGAAAGATCATGCAGTTAAGAACGATACCAAGGCCCTAGCAGATTTTCATAAAACTCTTCTTAATACTCAAATGGAAAGAGATAGACTTATCTGCGAGAATAAAGATCTTCTTGCGAGATAAACTCAAGTTCGCTCTCGCCTTCTTATTAATAGCGATGATGAGTTTGCTTGGGATGCAAAGGTTCTTGACAATGCCAGAAATAACTTAGGTGTAGATGTTAGTCTTCATGTTGAACAAGAAGCTTTAATTAGATACATGATTTCTTAAAGAGAAGGTTGTCGACTATTCTACTCTGTTAATTTCCTATTTTTATTATTCTTCCTTGCAAAATTTCTAACTTCTTGTTATATACTTGCAGGAATTGAAGATATGTGTCTTAAAAGAATTATGGAACTTGAAAATGACAAGAATCAACTCGCGAGTAGTCTTGCTGCTCGCAATGAGAAGTATTCACGATTGAAGGAACAATTTAAGATTACTGCTGCGAATTATAGTACTACCCTTGTTGAAGTTCGAAATAACTCCGTTAAATTGGTTTGCGATGATCATAATATTCCTCATTCTACATAACCTGATCTTGCAAAGGAAATTCCAGCAAAAACTCCAACTCTTATTATATATGATAGCGAAGCTGAGGAATCTGGTGAAGATGAAAATAATAATGATAACGAAGAAAAATCTGGCGAGGAAGAGAAATCTGATGAAGAAGACGGTGATGGATTTAATTAGTTTTGTTTCTTCTTTTTATCTTCCTTGTAGTTTTTGAATGCTTATTTCCTTCTTCCTGTAATATTCTTGCGAGCTTCTTCCTGTATAAATTTCTTTTGCTTCCATCTGTATGAATTAGAAAACAATTATTTTTCTGCAACATAATTATTACACTTTACTTATCTGCATAAATGTATCATTTAATAATATCTATGCAATTTTATCATATGATGGATGAATAATAATTTCATCATTCTATGCATTCCCATACTTGCCTATATTATTCATCTGCAATATGAAAAAATCGAGTAGAGATTAGATATTAATTATAAATCAAATTAAATTTGCCTCAATATAGGCGATGTTATCGCTAGCAACAATTGCATAACTTTATGATCTATGCGTAAAATCGCAAATCTCATAAATTCTGCGAACATTATCGCAATAATCTTATGGTCTTATTATGCCTTCCTAATTAAAGGTCTTATTTTGCCACATTCTTTTCTTTCTGCGACAAAATCGCAGGACGTCTTTACATTTGCATGTATTGACCCATTGATCTTGTCTTATCCATATTTTTTCAACATCTCTGCGACAATATGATAAGTATAAACTCTCTTGCAAGAATTAAACCTTATGACATTGTCGTCTTGCGATGAAATCGCAGGACGTCTTTACACTTTCATGTAAAAACCCATTGATTTCATCTTAACTTTTCTCTTTTGGCTCGTTGCCTCTGTATAATTTTCTTCACGCGACAATATGATAGGCCTAAATATTCTTGCGATCATAAAGACCCATGACATTGCCATATTTAGAAACTTATCAGCTCCCTTATGGAGGGTGCCGCCCTTATCTTCCCCTTGGTTGCCCCTTCAAGGATGGCACATCGGCCATACAAGACTAGCTCCTCCCATCCAGATTTTCCAACAACCAGTTGTTTTCGCAGCCTCTTGTCCTTTATGCATATATGGCTTATAGTTACAAGACTGCACCCTAAGTGGGGTTTTCTTCGTACACCCCGGGAACCCTTGAATCAACCGTGTACCTCGGCTCCTTGGTCATACTTTGCACTCCTTAGAAGAGATTCTTGGTCGTCCAACCAGGGTATAACCTTATATAGTTGGAAATCCAAGATATCTCCCCTGGATGGGTTTTCTTTTAACCCCAACATCTGCATAACTCAGGTTCCAGCAGCGGTATAACCTTATCCCCGAGTCATGTAAAGAGATACCCCCTTATATGACGCACCATTAAGTCTTACATTTGCCTCTTACGAAATTTTATTCGCGAACTAGGGTGCACGCCATAAAGGTTTTTCCCATTCTATTAATCTCTGCGAAATTTTATTCGCCCTTCTTGCGAGTATTGTAACTCTGTTAAAACTTCATCTCTTTAATTTTCTTTCTTCTTGCATAATTCTGCAATCTCTTTCAAACAAGGTATTCTTTTTAATTACATTTTCTTCAAACAAACCATTTATAAACTTCTTAACTTTCATTGCTTTACCTCTCTACTTACTGTTTTCTATTGATGTCTTCTTATTGCGCTTTGCTATTTTCTCTTCACTTGCGAGATGCTCGCCATTAATTTGTTACCTTCATTTTCTCGCTATTTTTAGCGAGGATTGATTCCGTATCATTTCATCTTCCCACTGTTATTCTTTGATTTAGCCCCAACTTCTATTACGAATGTTTCTGCTCCTTTTACAACATTCACTCTGCGAATTTCTGGTGCTGGCGGTAATTGCTGAGATTGCGGATGTCCTACTTGAAAGTGATTTAGATTCCCCTGATCAATCATCCTTAAAATTATCCTCTTTACATTCCTGCAATCATTTACTGAGTGACCATGAAAGTGATGGTAAGGACAAAATTCTTGACTTCGATTATTTGGATGTGGCTCTTTTCCCATATTCCATGGTGATGGTATATTTTCCATCAGAATGATAGCTTCCCAAAATTTTTCTATACTAGCATTTAGAGGTGGCATCTTAATTTGTTCCCATATTATCTTCTGATTACCTTGGCTTCTGAAATTGTTTTGCCTCTAACCACCATATGTTTCCTGTGGTAGATCAAGTCTTTGGATTTTGTTATTTCCTCCACGGTTGTAATAATTCTTCTCCCTTTCATACTCTTCTTGATCTTGACTGACCATCGCTACTAGCTTCTGCTGGTTATCAATCACCACTTTCTCTTGTTGTGCCTGCGAGGTGCTCGCCACATTGTTAATCATTTTAGGAAGTAAACTTCTGTTTGCCACTACTGAGCTGGTGTTTGCAATTGGATATGATTCCATTTCATTTTGTTTCTCCTCCAAAGCAATGTATTCTTCTTGTAATTCTCGCAGCTCTGTCATGGTGATTGTATTTTTGATTTTGAAAATTTGTATGTATAGTAAATTAGTTGCGAACATTGCATTGATGAAAGATAAAATGAGGTATCTTTCATCCACTCTTCCAGCCATCTCGCTGCACATTGACTTCCATCTTATGGTTAAATGCTTAAAACTCTCGCCAATCCTCTTTTTTAATCCAAATACATCTTCAATGCCTGGCCGCGATGAATTATTGCTTATATATGCTCCCAGAAATGTAGCTTGTAAATGATCAAAAGAAGTTATAGTATTTTTTGGCAATCCCTCGAACCATTTTAGCGCCTCGCTAGTTAAGCTAGATGCAAAATACTTGCATAATACAACATCATGATTCTCCCATTGTAGCATACACCTGACATAAGCCTTAACATGCTTAACAACACAAGTAGTTCCATCAAAGATACTGGTTAATGTTGGTAAATTGCATTTAGGGGGTATTCCTCTTAGCTTTACTTTCTGAGCGAAAGGGGTTCTCGCAGCTTCTTCAATTGCTTCATCAAGTTGCCTTCTGCCTCCTTCTCTTCTATTGTTTATCATTCCTCGCATTTCTACTAATTCTCTCAATATTTTCTCATTCTCAGTTGCTCCATTGGTCTCTTTAATGCAGTTTCCCTTCTTCTGCGTTCTTGTCTTTCTTGTCTTGCGAGATTTTGTGCGTCTTCTTCTTCATCATCATCCCGTCTTTCTCTGCGATTTTCTCTTTCACCTTCCTCTTGGAATCACAGCCGATTATGCTGTCTATCTTCTTCTCTGCGAATTTCTTCATTTCTCTTCGCTGTCTTTCTATTCTCCTCTGTATTCTATCATATTCCTCCTGAATATTATCATTGTAGCGATTTTGTGTACGTCTCCTTTCTCGATTTTCATGGTTATTCTGTCGTACTGCCTCTTGAAATTCTTGTTCTTCTACTTATTCCCTTAATCTTTCTCTTTCGCAAGCTAGACGTGCTTGTTCAGCATAATGTCTCTCAATTTCTACTTCAATTATTCTTCGATTTCTTTGAATCTCTCGCCCATGTAATATTCTTCTACCTTCTTCTCGATTTTCTTCACCATTTTAGTGATTTCCTCCCTCTTGATCTCTATTGTTACGTCTATCATCCAAAATTTCTCCACGCGGATCATGGAGATTATCAATTATTTCTTCTTCCCGGTGATGTTGTTCTTCATTTGGATTTTGCATTCCTTCTCGAATATTTTCTCTAACATTTATCATAGGGGAATCTCGCCTTGGTATTTCTCTAAACGACCTTGAACTTGATCTAACAGTACTTCTTGATCTCCTTCTCTGTAATCTTAAAATTTCCATTCTTAACTCATGATTCTGTCTTGTTAAGTTTGCATGTTCTTCCGCTTCTAATCTCCTTTCCTCTTGTACTCTTTGTCTTACATCAGCTGCTATTTCATTTTTATCTTCTCCATGAATTAATCCTTCAACTACTGCTTGATCTCTTACCTCCCCTCTTTCATTTCTTAATTGCCGATCTTTTACTTCTTCCATCGAATCCAATCTCCAAGTATGGACACTCACTCTATCATAATCCACAACTCTATCTCGTATTGGTGTTTGTTGATTCGTCCGTTGAACTTGATTTTACCCTTCATTTATTATTGTATTTCTTCTTGTTCTTACTCTTGAAGATTCTCCAACTTCATTTGTTCTTCCTCATGTAAGTCTTTTACTTCTCCTTACGGTTGTTAGTGGTTCTGATGTATTTCTTCTTCTTCCAGCCATTAATTCTTATTAAACTGTTGAAGATTGCGTAAGATATTTTTACTAATTGTTCCAAATTCCTTCTAATCGCAATGTCAATTTTTACCTTTTTCTTCAAATATCCCTCAATTCATCCATGTTTCGGGCGCCAAAATGTAGTTGCAGGAAATCCTACACTACACCCTTGTTAAGAATTTATGATAATCAACTCAAATTTGAAGATTAAAACGATACTTTACTCTTTAATTTTCAGAAACGTTACAAGGAATGCAATAACTCAAGAATACAACCTTTCTCTTGGAGCTTCTCTCTCCTCAAGACTCTCTAAACTCTCAAAAAATATATCATCCCTCTCTGAATCTAGTGGAACCCTTTATATAGGGAATTACATAATGGGTGACAGCTAAGCTGTCCTTTCTTTTCGGGTTTATTCTGCGATCTTCTTGCAACAGCTGTAACGTTAAATCTCACAAGCGTTGTAATCATCGCGGATTAGTCAAGCTTTTCCCGGGTCTCTTCAATCGTCAACTATTACGTGGTTCTTTAAACTATTCTGTGAAATTCGCAAAGTGTTGTTGAAAAGCTTGCGTCGATGCTCGCTGGGAAGTATTGTAGCGATATTCTGGTCCTACATTCATAGAAGCCTCGAGATCTCTTTTTATAACCACATCATTTCAAAATTTTAAATGAGGAATAACTAAATAGAAAACCTGAATAAGTTACATGCCATAAACACCAAAGGTAGACAGATAAATAAAAACATAGTAGTAGTATTCAAAGTTACATTGAAAAAATCCAATATACAATACTAGAAATCTTTTTATAGACAACGTATGCGAAAGCTACTAAAAATTTCATTAAATTTCCAGGTAAGTAATGAGTACATCAAATTATTTTACAATTTCATGTACTGTAACTAAACAACTTATGCCAAAGCTACAAAATTTCTTTAAAAGTTCTAACTAATCAATTTAGAACTCCATCTTCAATTTCATATCCAGGTTACAGCTTCAGCTGCAGATATTTCCAAACTTGCATATCTTCAGTAGTATATATCATCCCTTAATCACACGTAGCTCGTCAGATAATATTTCATCTTACCTTTCTTGACGAAGAAACTAACATATATATATATTAAACAGTGAAAGGAATAGTCGTGCAACAAGAAATTACTAAACATGGAACATAGAAGGTGATGGATTACTAACAGCATGCACCTAGACTTTACCATCTTACAACCTTTTAGAACAGCTTTGATGCCTAGAATCACCCTTTTATGGTCATTTTCACCCTCACATACCAGCTGAGCATGTATACCCTAAAAGATTTCACTAGACTCCCACGGGGATGTAATATTGAACACTTTACTCCTATCGAAGTTCTTTACATCCAACTCTGTGACCTTGTCATGCAATTCTATCACAACCTTTGTATCACCAAGAAATTTGAGTATCCCAATCATCTGTTCATCGTTATGTGGAAAGCTGATCATATTACCAGAGTGATGATGTTTGTTTCTTTCCTCTTTAAAGAATCACGAGACTATAAGGAACAGACTCATAAAGTCTTCGGAGCATTCCAACAATTAGGAAAACCACCCGAAAAACAGTAAATTCAAAATCTGGAGGTTTAAAGTTTCAGCTATATGGCCAACACTAAACATAAAATAAGCTAACAACAAGATGAAATAAGAATATGAACCCAATATAAACATTTTCTTACAAATTACAATTATCATAACTTTTCAGCGCATACTCTTCCAAGTTTCAATTATCAGAACTTTTCATCGGATGTTCTTAAACTAGAAAATATAATAACTCGCATTTGAGTAAAATACATACTAAATATATGGGTAAGGTTTCGAGGCTTCTGATGTGATAGCGTTAGGCATTAGCCAAACCTTTGAACTCTTATCTAAATGAACATATAAGAAAAAAATTATTTTCAGTGCAACTTCATATTCAGAACGGAATAAATGATTACTATTACTTGGGGGTAGCCAGCAAAATAATACACAACAAGAAGATCTAGCCAAAAAATAATTCTGGACAAGTCATTTTCAATTAATTATTTAGTAAGTATTATTAACCTTAATTTTTTAATTTTCTATTTTCAGTTAGTTGGTTGGTATTATTAAACTATATGTTTTTATTTTTTAATTAACTATTTGGTAATTATTATTAATCACAATTATGTTGAATAATTATAGACACTAATGGTTCGAGAAGTCTGGATGTTTTGCTTGAGTCTAGATTTTAAGTCCTTGATATAATCCCATGAAGAGTGGGCAGAGACGAGAATCCTGAACTACTGCTTGAGGCGAGAAATCGTAGAAGAATTCAATAACAAATCAATGCTATCTTATTACTTGCATTAGCATCATGTATTAAAAACATATGAGTATAAAAAAAATAAAAAATGTTATAAGTTTCAATGGGTTGCACTAAATATATAATGTATGAAGTTGTTTTTCGATCACTTATCCAAGTATATCATTGGTTTATCATTTCTTACAAGTTAATTCAAATATTCAGTTATTTTTGGCAGAAAGAGAAGAATGTATAAAAGCTACAAGAAGCAGCAAAAAGAAAGCAAGTCTACATCAAATAAAATAATGCATCCAATTGTGGACGGAGCTTCAAAATACAGTGTGTGAAAATGCTATTGGCATAACAAGATATTTAACTTCAATATATACTAGGATCATCATCAAGTCTATATCAGTAACTTTTGTCAAAAAAAATAAAAATGTTCCCTACAAAGAACCTACACAACATCAACATGTACGAGGCTCCAAAGTATTATCTTAGTGGTAAACATTGTTTTCCCAACATTTAGCAATATCATAAAAACTCAAATAAAAAATATTAAAAAAAATCATGTTCCGAAATCTTAGAAAACCCATATTGATGTAGTACATCTTTCTCAGTATCAACTCTTCATGTTGATTCTTTGTTTTAGTATCAATAATGGTTGTTGATCCCTTTGAGTTCGTATCAACTATAACAGTTGATCCTTTGCATTTGTTTAGTTTATTTGCCTTGCAAGTCTTTTCTTCCCTAGTTTACTTAGATTTCCTTATCTTTTATGTTTAGTCGGTTCCTGTGAACCTATTTAAAGGCTATGCCTTCTTATTTAGAGACACATCTTATTATCAATATTATTAATATTTTAGAATCTTGATCCTAGAATCAGATTTTATTAAGTTTCAGACGACTCTTAAACTCTTTTCTCATCCCCAGCAACTAGTTAGCTTTCACCCTAATCAGTGCTACATTAGTTGGTATCAGATGAAGTGTTTCTAGATTTTTCTCTAAATACAGATCCTTCCACGCTTCCGCAAATACTCCAAACCCTACCTTTACATCCAATATTCATATTCTTCGTTCAAAGGTTCAATGGAAGATCAACCTCTTACCGAAGCAGACCTTATTGAACTTCAAACTTTCATCATCACTGAGCTTGAAACACGTATCAGTTCTATCATAGAAAACACTTTGACTAAGAAGATAGAAAAATCTGTGACAGAAGCTTGGAAAAAAAAACTTGACGGGCATGGACACTTCTTAATCAAGTCATTAAAACATACAGGATTAGAAGAGGAAGGCATGCCAAGTTTGTCTGATGATAAAGAAGAAAATATTGGAGAAAAGAAAAATGAAGAAAAAGAAGATGATGAAGCAAAAAATCTTAATGGTTCTTTGTTCAGAATACTTCTATTCCTGAGAATATCTCACATCAGCTTCAACACAAAGAGCCATTAAAAGGCTTTATTCACAAAAAACCTATAACTGTAAATCTCAACATTGATGAAGAAGACAAATACGAGGAAATCATAGCACAAAACTGGATATACGATATAAGATTAAAGTCTAGTATGAATCCTTATGGAACTCTACTAGAATATAAATTAAAGGCTTATATACCTAACTTTCACGGTGGATTATAAATTGAAGAATTACTAGATTGGTTTTATGAAGTAGAATCCCTTTTTAACTTCATGGACGTCCCTGACTCTTCCAAAGTGAAACTGGTAGCATATAAACTAAAAGGTGGAGCTGCAGCTTGGTGGGAAACACTCTGTGAAGATCAAAGTAAGTATAACAAACATCTTATACGTACTTGGAATAGAATGATAAGTTTGATAAGAGATAAGTTTTTACCAAGAGATTATATACAACAACTGTTTATCAAACTTCAAAAAATTCGACAAGGAGCTAGACTTGTTGAAGAATATGTAGCTAAATTTTACAGTTTAGTTGCGCGTAATCAATTGAATGAAACTGAAGAACAATTACACATTTTATAGAGGGGTTAAATAGACTTGTTCAGCAAGGGATGACTCAATCCGTACATACGATGGTGGAGGATATTCATCAAGCTATCAAGATAGAGTGGCGTGTACTTAACACTTCCATACAAGCTTCACCACGAAAAGTTTATTATCAACATTATTATAAACCTACAAAGCCATATAATTTTTATTATGGTAACTAAGGTGAAAGGGGATCAACAGTCATTGTTGATCCATGTGACAGAAGTTATGGTCAACCTTATCAGCAGCAACAAGCAACATCTCTTCCTATAGACACTGCTCCGGTAATGCATATTCCATCTACTAAGCCACCTCAGAGTACACAAAAAAGTGATATTACTCCAACTACTAGAGGTAAATATCAACATCAATTTACTCATTTACCTAAACCTCCTAATCCCTATTCAAATCTTAGAGGAGACAAGTGTAATAAGTGCAACCAAACTGGTCATACTTCTAGTGACTGCCGCAAGTTTCATGGTTATATTAATGAAACATAAGAAGAAGATACACTTGAGGTTGAAGAAATTAATGATCTACAAGGACATGATCTTATGATGCAGATTTTCTTGGAGTTATTCGACCCATATCAATTACTAAGCCATTTCTTACACAAAGACATAATATTTTCATGTCTCATTGTGTTATTGAAGAGAAGTTTTGTAGCAAGATTATTTGAGAAACTTGGTTTGCATGTTACTATTCATCCTAATCCATACTCATTTGGTTGGATAAATAGTTTTTCAACTCAACAAATAACTCATCATTGTTTGGTAAAATTTTCTTTCCCTGGATATGAAGATTCATCTCTATGTGATGTTATTAATATGAGTGCTGAAAGCTTACTTTTGGGAAGACCATGGCAATATGACATTTGTGTTGTTCATAACTACTATGAGAATACTTATATTTTTGTTCATAAAGGTTTTAATAAAGTTTTATGGCCTCTACAATCTTCTATTTCAGTCATGGAGACAACAGATAAGAAGACAACTTCCTTAGTTGCTACCATTGTTCATTCTTAAAAACAAACTCATTATGTGAGTTATCATGAAGTGGCTAAGCCAATGGTGGAGATTCCAGACAAGGTACAACCATTACTATCTTCTTTTGGTGAATTATTTCTTGATAAATTGCCAAATACTTTACCTCCCCTGACAGATTTACAACATCAAATTGACTTTATACCTGGAACTTTTATTCCTAATCAACCTCACTATAGGTTAAGTCCTAAATAGCATGGGATATTATTCGGTCAGGTTAATGATTTGTTACAAAAGGATTTGATTAGGCTAAGAAAAATTCCTTATGCTAGTCTAGCCATTTTAGTAGACATGAAAGATGGTGGACATCGTATGTGTATAGACTGTAAAGATTTAGATAGAGTTACTATACCATATAGATTTCCTATACCAAGAATTGATGACATGATTGATATTCTTTCTGGTGCTAAAGTGTTTACAAAGCTTGATTTATGTAGTGGATATCATCAAATATGTATTCGATAAGGTGATGAATGGAAAACAGCTTTCAAGACAAAAGAAGGGTTATATAAGTGGTTAGCAATGACTTTTGGTTTATCTAATGCTCCTAGCACCTTTATGCGTCTCATGAACCAAGTTTTCCAACATTTTCTTGGAAATTTTTTCATATTATATTTTGATGACATCTTAATTTTTAGCAACAACGAGGAAAAACATCTTACACAAGTTTTTAAGGCACTCCAAGACAATGTTTTGTATGTGAACTGAAAGAAGTGCACATTCTTTACAAACATAGTCACTTTCTTAGGTTTTGTTATGTCAGATACTGGTATTTCAGTGGATGATTCTAAGATTAAGGAATTTTTTGACTGGCCTACTCCAAATTTCATATGTGAAGTACGTAGTTTTCATGGATTAGCTTCTTTCTATAGAAGATTTGTGAGGAATTCTAGTACCATTGTTGTTGGTTTAACAGATTGTTTGAAGCGTGATACTTTTGAATGGACTGAAGAAGCAGATAAAAGATTTAATCTACTCAAGGAAAAGTTATGTAGCGCTCATGTTCTTGCCATGCAAAATTTTGATAAACCTTTTGAGATCCACTGTGATGCTTCTATTGTTGGTATAGGTGTTGTGTTATCTCAAGAAGGACATCCAGTTGCATACTATAGTGAAAATAATTCAAATACAAGGAAGAAGTGGTCTACTTATAAGTTAGAATTAATTGCTCTTGTTCAAGCTCTTAAGAACTGGCATTCTTATCTTATTCACAGTGTGTTTGTTGTCAATATTGATAATCAGGCTCTTAAGTTTTTGAAAACATCATCTAATGTCAATCAAATACATGATAGGTGGTTATCTACTATCAATCAGTACACCTTTTTTTATTAAACATCATAGTGGAAAACTAATCAAGTAGATGATGCTTTGTGTAGAAGAGCTCATCTTCTTGTCACTCTCAAACATGAGAGTTTCGCTTTTGATTTCTTAAAAGATTTGTATAGTGGAGACAAAGATTTTCAGAAATTCTGGGAAAAGTGTAGTTCTTCAACATGCAGTGTTAATGCTTGTCTCATTCAAGATCGTATTCTTTTTAAAGGAAATCGTTTATGTATACCACCATGTTCTTTACGTCAATATTTGAAACAAGAATTGCATGGCAGTGGCCTTGGAGGATATTTTGGATGTAATAAAATCATTGCTTTGGTTGAAGAATGTTATTTTTGGCCTTCACTTAAAAGAGATGTTCAGAAGTACGTACAAAAGTGCATGGTTTGCCAACAGTCTAAGGGGAATGTTCAAAACACAGGCTTATATTCTCATTTTCTAATTCCAGATACTCCATGGGTTGATATTAGCAGGGATTATGTGCTTGTATTACCACGTACTTCCAGGGGGAATGATTCTATTATGGTGTTTGTTGATCGTTACTCAAAAATGGCTCACTTCATAGCCTGCAAGAAATTAACAGATGGTTCCAATATTGTTTACTTATTTTTCAAAAAAGTGGTACATTTGCATGGAATTCCCAAGACAATTACTTCTGATACTAAATTTTTGAGTTACTTCTAGAAGTATTTATGGATGCATTTGGAACTTAACTTCAGTATAGTACAACTGCTCATCCCCAAAAAGATGGACAAACTGTAGTAGTCAATCGTTCGTTAGGCAATCTAATTAGAGCCAAGATTATTGGAGGAAAAGAGAAGCAATGGGACAATCTTCTTCCAAATGAGGAATTTTCTTTTAACACTTCAGTTAATCGATTTATAGGTAAGATACCTTTTGAGATTATTTATTCTAAAGTTCCTAACCATATTTTGGATTTGGTAGTGCTTCCGAAGCTGCAAAAATCAACATAGAAGACTTAAGACTTTTGATGACGGGAATTAGTTATGATTCATCTCAGAAAAGAAAGATTTCCTACTGGTACTTATAACAAGACCAAGATGAAGAAATATGGGACATTCAAGATTTTAAAGAAAATCAGTGATAATGCATTGTCATTGATCTTCCATCAATTGGAACATCTCTAATATCTTCAATGTGCAAGAAATTTTTACATTTCATAGATAGAATGAAGTTATTTATATTCATTAACTCGAGGGTGAGTTTATTTCAAGAAGGGGGACTGATGTAGTACATCTTTCTCAGTATCAACTCTTTTTGTTGATTCTTTGTTTTAGTATCAACAATGATTGTTGATCCCTTTGAGTTCGTATCAACTATAATAGTTGATCCCTTGCCTCTGTTTAGTTTACTTGCCTTGTAATTCTTTTCTTTCCTAGTTTACTTATATTTCCTTTTCTTTTATGTTTAGTCGGTTCCGGTGAAACTATTTAAAGGTTATGCCTTCTTTTTTAGAGACACATCTTATTATCAATCAATTATCAATATTATTAATATCAAACCCTGGAATCTTGATCCTAGAATCAGATTTTATTAACTTTCTGACGAAACTTAAACTCTCTTGTCATCCCCAGCAACTAGTTTGCTTTCATCCTTATCAGTGCTACATTACATACGAATATGACAGAATGTATAGATAGACGAAGAATTAATAGATGTTAAAATCATACCCGAAGTTAATGATTCTTTTATAAAAAGCTCGGAAGAGTTGAAAGAGATGTGGAGATGAGTTATAAATTAAGGAGACCAACAAGAAAAATGAATTGAAAGAGATGGAGACATGAGTTGAGAGAGATGAAGGAGATCGGTTGAGAAGGAGACCTAGGGTTTGGTTCTTCAATTTCCCATATCTTCTCCTGATGGAAGAAAATGAAAAAAAAAATTGATATGAAACATTGAGGGTATATTTGTCAATATTCGTGAGTCTGTAATTCGAGCCCACGAGTCAAGGCATTTCAAAACCTGACTATATCCGGTCCGATCCAGCAGTTTGGTCTGAGCCAGAGGTCGCGTGAGAGCCTACATAAAGAAGAAAATAGAGAGAGTAATATTTGACTCGGACAGAGTCAGGAGCCGAGTCAGATACATATCGCAAGTCAAGTGCAAACAAAGAGGCTGTTAGTTATAAAATTAAAATTAATATATATATATATATATAGTTGAACATAAAGATCGTCTGACAAAGTTTAGAAGTACCTCAATCTAATATAACCATCTTACACTACCATTATGGGGCGAAATTCAATGTCGGCAATAAGGGAAATTATATTATCTTCGTTTCGTTTCGTTTCTTCTCTTCTATTTTTTTTTTGTGCTGTATGCGGTGATTTCATTGTGAACGGTGAGTCAACAAGATCCGTATCATCTAAGTATTGTTATTGTGGATAATGAGTAACCATGATATACTATTTGCACTTTTTAAATTTTGTGCCTCCTTTTATCCTCCTGATTTTCATTTATTATTTTGATCAATCAATACTTATTGAAATTCTTTTTCATTCGCTTTATTTTTTTTTGTTTTGTAGTTCTCTTGTAGTCCCCAATTAATTTTTGATTCCTCTAATCTGTGTTTTACAAGTAAACGATGATGGAGAGGTAAAAGGTCAATAACTCAATATCTTTTGGTCGATAACAAGAGGATATATCGTTGCTTCGGAATATTTTTGTGCTATAATTTGGATGATTTTTTGTATTGCAGATACCAATCTACCAAGCTCAAGATATCAAAAACATTGACGGTTTTCATATCTTTGATTTATCTAAATCTTTTCAATATATACCTATTTTTGATTCTCTTATTATTTTTTCCAATCCTATTACTTTTCAGTGCCGCTACTTGCGAAAATCATATAATTTATAGGCGAAGACTTTATTTTTCTTATCATGGGAGAAACTGAAAGTAAGTACCTATTGGTTCTTCTTATTTGAATCTTTCCCATTAATTTTTAATATCGTAATTTTTCTGCAGCAATCCACAAAGTGACGAAGCCAAGAATGCAAGCTTGGAGGGGGAATATGCACCACAAATTGGCGGCCTGATTTTTTTTTTAGGGTTCTACGTAATTATTGGCTTTAAAAGGTACCAAAGAATTGGTAAAATGGTTTATCTATAAATTAATTATGCTTTAAAAAAAAAAATCTATAAATTAATTTAGTAATGTTCCTAAATATTTTCATATAAACTTCAATATCTATATAAAATCTCATGTTATCAGAGCCTAAATTAGTGATCTTCTCGTAATATCGCTAAATATTTTCGAAGTTTCATAAAATCAAGGGGGACAATTACCGTAAGACCTATAAGTTCCCTAACTAGTCCGCTAATTTCCTTAAAACTAGGGAGGACAACTGTCCTCACAAGTACAAGCATAGTTCCGTCACTCAATCCACAGTAGATGATAACCAAAGGAAGTGCTAGACATTTACCTTTTGGCGCAAATGGAAAAATTTCCCAACATCTTGATTATATCTTATAATTTCATTTTAATGCAGTCAAATAGGTGTATCTGATTTTGCTATAGTTATTTTTTTTTTTTTTTTTTTTTTGATCGTTTAATGAGGGAGATGTTAATGCCGTTGATAATGCACAATAGACGACTTTGCATCGGGGTAGTAATTTGAGGACCTATGGATAAGTGAACCCTGGCCCTTTTTTTCTTTAATCCAATTATGTTCTATTAATTTCAATGGAAAGGTTAGCTTACTATACTATGTCTATGTTCCATTTTTCGTTTGATGTATATTTATTACAGGATTGAGAATTGTATTTGGTTTTTGTCCGGAATATCAATTTTTCGTGTCCTTACATCTCAAAGTCTCCGACTCTTGCAAAACTAACAAACGTCATGATGATCACTGTAACCAGATACGTTAATCTTACCCTTTCATACTAATCCTATATGTGGGGGGTATACGGTGCTACGTATGCTTGAATATTCTAGACATTCGGTTATTTCCACTTATATATCAAAATCAAGAATTTGGTGATGTTATCCCTCTATTCAAAAATGGACAACGAAGATACAGTAATACTTATTTGATATCTATTCCTTATGTATTGTTCCTTCCATAGTATTCCCCGTAAAGTGAAGAGCCTTGATAATTTGTTAAGCAAAAACTTGGACGTTTCCAAGTTCAATAAATAATTAAATTGCTTAAATAATGCATACAGTCTGGGTTGCACAGACGCAGACGCGGACATTACAAAATTTTCAAGAAACTAGGACGCGGACATTTATATACATATTTTATTTATATATGTAATCATGTATTTATATAACAAAGTTAAATATTTCGACCCTAAAAATTAGAAAATGATGCTACATATGTATAAATTTCGAAAGAAAAGAAGATATTTTTTTGTTTATACACGCAGAATGTCAAATAATCAGTCACGATTAAACATATGGCACAATCAAAATGCATTATTTGAACAACACATGCCCAACTAAGGGTATATATGATGTCATTTCCAATTACAAAACCCTAATAAAGACCTAAATTATTGATATAAATGTTTGTCTTTCTTCATTTGGTTAATAATAGTAAAAATAAAGGAAAAAATTTAAATGAAAATGAAAGAAAAAAAAAATCGTCGGACACACATCATCGGTGCGTCCAAACCAGACGCGCGCATGACGCGCAAATTGGTGCGTCAAACACGCGTCGTGTCAACGTCCCACGTCGGACGCGGCTCAAGAAATGGAGTATCCGTACAACCCAGTATACAGTCAACATTCGGAACAACTACGGTCTTCTTTAGGTGAGATACGTGAGATATTACTGCATATGGCTTTTGGAAGACATGACTTCGTTTCCTTCAAATATATTTCAGTTCTGATCTTAGCTTACTATACTATGTCTATGTTCCATTTTTCGTTTGATGTATATTTATTACAGGATTGAGAATTGTATTTGGTTTTTGTCCGGAATATCAATTTTTCGTGTCCTTACATCTCAAAGTCTCCGACTCTTGCAAAACTAACAAACGTCAAGATGATCACTGTAACCAGATACGTTAATCTTACCCTTTCATACTAATCCTATATGTGGGGGGTATACGGTGCTACGTATGCTTGAATATTCTAGACATTCGGTTATGGGTTATTTAACGTTTGGTACCCAGCAAATGTCCAACACCTAGCTTTGGTACCCAATATTTAAAATATTAACGCTTGGTACCTTGACCCGTCAAGTCAAACAGTTGACTTAACTGAATTAATATTCTGTAACAGAGTGTCTGTTATTACTATACTACCCTTACGAATTATAACAATGGCTAGATAAGTCCTAATGTCCGTTATATAGTTTGCACGCTGTAATTTTGACTCTAATATAAACGATCACGATTAAAGCTTTTTTTATTAATGTACACAATCTAAAGTGGTGTATCTATCATTCTCGCTCATACCACTAAAAAATGAAACCCCAATTTGTCTCAAGGCCCTTTTGATCACACATGGAGCACATATGGAAATCGGATGGAAATAGAGTTCAGCATCCCACATATGTTCTCTTAAAGCTTGATAGGATTAATTCAAGCATTTGTTCATTTCTTAATGTCTCCAGAAAACTTCAATGATTTTCCTTATCTCTCTGCAACTCCCAAACATATATAGAAGGTCATGATTAGGTTGAGATATATGAGGTCTAGATCGATTGGACGGGTAATACATATTAGTACATGATGATTGTGATTCTCGAATTAATTTGAAGGTTGGAGCAAGAAATTATTCAATTGAATATAATTTTTAAAATTAGGGTTTTGAAAGCCCAAAATCCTAATTTATAAATTTTATGTTCTGATAAGATAATGAACTCAATTGTTCAGAGGTTGATTTGTTTTTTTTTTATTACATTCCTTTAGAAATTGTTGGGAATTTCATCGGTCTATGATAATATATAATAAAGTGGTGGTGGATTACTTCATCAAGTTAATGTGCTCGCTAATGACATGGATTTATAACAAGTATTTAATGATTTCATTAATCCATGTTGGTGCTTCGGGTTTGTTCTCATCCATCTAACAAGTATTTTCCCCGA
This sequence comes from Papaver bracteatum, assembly GCA_023529315.1. NCBI lineage: Eukaryota > Viridiplantae > Streptophyta > Magnoliopsida > Ranunculales > Papaveraceae > Papaver > Papaver bracteatum. The sequence continues at coordinate 773,391 of JAJJWX010004026.1, forward strand.
CAATTAATTGGTTCTCTTGCTCAGATGGAAGTAATGGTTGTTGGTTTCTACTCCTAATGATCATCGGACTTTTGGTTGGAAAGCAAAGACACTAGCAGTTGCAGCTTGCAGGTTAAGGAGAAGAAGAAAACGGTAGTGGAAAAGGCTAACAGTCTCTAACGGAGTTATATTATTAATGTTTATTATTAATTTTAATTATTTAAATAACAAAATGTTAAGTCAACCGTTTGACATGACGGGTCAAGGTACCAAACGTTAAAATTTCAAATATTGGGTACCAAAGCTAGGTGTTGGACATTTACTGGGTACCAAACGTTAAATAACCCTTCGGTTATTTCCACTTATATATCAAAATCAAGAATTTGGTGATGTTATCCCTCTATTCAAAAATGGACAACGAAAATACAGTAATACTCATTTGATATCTATTCCTTATGTATTGTTCCTTCCATAGTATTCTCCGTAAAGTGAAGAGCCTTGATAATTTGTTAAGCAAAAACTTGGACGTTTCCAAGTTCAATAAATAATTAAATTGCTTAAATAATGCATACAGTCTGGGTTGCACAGACGCAGACGCGGACATTACAAAATTTTCAAAAAACTAGGACGCGGACATTTATATACATATTTTATTTATATATGTAATCATGTATTTATATAACAAAGTTAAATATTTCGACCTTAAAAATTAGAAAATGATGCTACATATGTATAAATTTCAAAAGAAAAGAAGATATTTTTTGTTTATACACGCCGAATGTCAAATAATCAGTCACGATTAAATATATGGCACAATCAAAATGCATTATTTGAACAACACATGCCCAACTAAGGGTATATATGATGTCATTTCCAATGGGTGTAACCCTATTTTGCATATGAAAACATTATCTTCTTTGAAGGAAACTTTGAATGATACGTTTATTGTCCTTGTGGTTCTTGCAATTGCTTATTTTTACTTGAATGGCTAAAGTATGAAGTCTGGTCATGGTATTAAGCAATAACTGAAAAACATGGGAGTTGAATTCCTTCTTTTTCACAACCAAAAATAGTAGCTCTTAGATTCATAGATAGATTACAGGCAAGTCCACAGAAAGGTAGTAAATCTCTATGCTCACATGCAAAATTGTACAGAAAGATAAAATCTCACATAAAGTGTTTGTGAAACTGATGTCAATATATCGGACAAACTAGTTTACGAAGATTCAATATCTGAGAGTTCCAAACCTTCTTTCAAAACTTCTGGAAAAAATGGAACCATTGGTTTTTCAATGGTTAATGGATTGGTTTGGACTGAAAACCAGCGAACAGATTCGGACAAACTAGTTTACTTAAGATTCAATATCTGAGAGGCGAAGATTATGTAGCCATCTTGTTCCCAAGCAAGCGCTGCAGCATAATACAAGATCCAGTAAGAAAATAATCACAAAGATAGTTTATCCGAGAGGCTCTTTAAGTATAATAACTAACCAGAATTCGAGATGCTTCCGGTGATAAAGGTTTTCCTTCTTCACAAACAACAAAATCAGAGACGAGCTCTATCACACCTGCAGAGTAAAATGTACAGATAGTGCCAACATTAGAACTGCTTAACTCATGGTGTGAAACAGAAATATGAACTGATAACTATAGAAAGAAATAGAACTCACCTTTATTCAGTCGAACAGGCATCCCTTGCTTACGTAAAAATGGTTCCATTTCATGTGAAAATTGCTCTAAAGGACCTTCCTGAAGCTCCACCTGAAACGGAAGAAAACATAAAGCTCAAGTATTAAAATCAGTTGTTAACTGGCACATACAATTAAGTTAAACCAAAGTATTGGCTGCAAAAGCCTATATGTGAACTTTGAATTTGCAATACACTGCAGAACGTAGACACCTATTGCATTAATGTTCGTATTGTGTAGTTAATAACCATTACCGATAATGTCCAAACAGCAAAACCTACTTAACCATCAAAAAGAAACATGGATTACACTAACCTTTTCAGTTGATGTTGTACCAGTCCTTGCAAAGTCATGTTCTTCAAATTCTGCAAACAACCTGTAGAATCATACACAAACTGGATTTAGGAATCATCGTAGTAAAAAATATGCCAAAGCATAATATGGCAGATAACCTCCTTTTTTTTTCAGAACTTTGGACAATCAGACATTCCCTTAATAATATCCTTTCCATCTATGCTAATTGGTCAACATGCAAATCTCCATAAGTCTGCGTTGTTCTTCAGTGATGGTGTGCCTATTTGATAGTTAAGATTGAAGCAGCTGTTGATCTTGGTGTTCAGAAAATGAGTGCTACCGGTAGGTATCTCGGATACCAACTGCTGAAATCTTCTGATTGAGAAATTTGAGACTAAGATGGCTGGTTGGAAGAGAAACTTCCTCAACCGTGCTGGCAGAACAATGCTTATTAAACATGTTCTTGGTCTCATACCACCATACTACATGGCCACTGCTAATGTGCCTAAAGGGGTCAGCTCAGATTGACAAAGATCATACATGCGAATTTGTCAATTTAAGAGTGCTTGTGATACCTATTCAGTTCATGATTACAAAATTGTTTTACCCCATAAATTTTTATCAATACTAAACCATTTTGCAAACACAATTGGGGGAGATACAACTTATAAGGTGTTTGCACCATACTGAACCAGTCAATTAAAATCGTACCTCATAATCTCCTCCTTTGGCAAGTTAGTAAAACAAAGACCAGCATCTCCATGTAAAAGCTGAAATAAATCAAAACACTCTCCATTAGAAGTGAATTGAAAACAGAAATTTATAAGCCTAGCACATATTCAAGGTCTAATCTTTATCAATACCTTAGAAACTTTATGAAGCCCAGGTCTAATTTCATCGGAAACAGATCGACCCAATGAAATCTGCATAACTTTATTCGATCCAAGAAAGAATCTGCACACAATCACATCATACATTAGACACTGAATGACATTGGCACACCAAATCTACACACACCCAAGTACAAAAATTAATATACCTGCTGGAAGATTTGAGCTGTTCTCTGAACTCTTTGAACTTAAGATTCCTCATATTCTCAAAAGAGAAAACATAAATGGAATTGTAATCTTCAACAGCTTTCCTTATTGATTCAACAATTTTCTCTTTCTGTTCTCTTCCTTTCTTCTTTGTCTTTGATAATGTAACTGTAAATCCATAACACCCCATATTAAAAAATTAAAATTTGTGGGGGGTTTTTCATTGTAACCTCATAATCAAAACAAGAAGAAAAAACCCAGAATGAAAAGCATGGGATAAACTACTGATTTTGTGAATTTATGAATGTAAACTGAACAATACTGAGTTTGAATGGTAGGAGTAATAGAGAGAACTGACTAACCTGGTCTGTTACGTTTAGACTTCGGCATCTTGGTGGTGAGAGAAGGAGGGCTGTGTACTGAAGGCGGCTCTCTCTCTCTCTCTGTAGCTCTTCTTCTGCTGCTGCTGCTTAAACCCTCTCTGCTCAAAAGGATTGTATTTTAGGTCTAACTAGTTTATTTTATGAGTTTTTATGTGGCACGGCCCGTATTGAGTGTGACTGGTTTTACCCACGTTGGACTTATGGGCTAGATCGACCCTCTTAAAGCAACCAGGTCTGATTGGAATTCAATTGGCAGTGGGAGAAGGAAAATGTTTCAGCATCTTGCAAGTTGCTTTGTTAGCTGAATAATAGTAGTGTTCGGCATGTTGAAATTGGTGGTTTTAAGGCATATTCACTTAAGAACAGTAGCTGTATTTGATGTTTTGACAGAAAGCTTGCAATTACTTGAAGCTCTAAGTCACAAAACATTAAACTTACTAAAGAGCAAGAAAGCAGGAGTAACTTGAGACATCTTGTAACTTGCTGGTATATATCAAGGGTCATTGTCATTCAGCTCGACGAAAAAATTGTCCAGAGATATGGTTAAAGAAGAAACAAGATTACTGCCCTGGTAATGATAAACGACGCAGGACAATGGTCCAGAAAATGTAACCCATGAAATATAGAACTCAAAATTCACATCCTAATATACAATTATCTTCAAAGAGGAAAAAGTAAATATAACCTGCTACTAAACTACTACCAAGTATTTCGTCAATGGATTATTGTAAGAGCTATAGACACGTTCACTATACTTCATTTGCTTCCGATTACATTATTTCCAAGGGCACTCTTTACTCATGTTTGCGTCGTATTTCATCCATCTCTGATAGCAATTTCTTTCTTACTTCCATATAGTGCTCGAAGCGTGGAGTCTTCAATTTGGAGCATGTAACAAAACTGATCACTACGATCTGTATTAAAAGAAGAAGAAAAGTTAACTCAGAGCATATACCCAAAAAAAAAAAATTCACATAGACCCTAATAAATTTAAATCCATACCGTTTTCTTAGGATAAATTGATTTCACCCCAACCGAGCTATACTTAGAATTGCATTTCAATTCATCACGAGCATCTACAACATCTTTTATCTCCTCCACCATCTTCTCCAAATCATCGTCCTTGCACTCCACTGAGGTATAAATCCTCCACATTTTCTCTTTCTCCTTCTCATCGAGTGAGGTAAGATTGTAGATGTCATAGATACTAATATTAAACTTCTCTAAACCAGATTCACATAGTAGAGTAGTTTCCATTAATCCGTCCTCATGATGAACCACCTGCTGAACTTCCCCGATAATCTCCATCCCATTGTGCTTAAACAATATTAAATCATTCTCTACAACTAATGGATCCTCTTCAACGAACTGGGATGAAACCAATTTAATCACAGATGAAAACACCTACAATTATAAACATAAAAAATCATTAGCTCATACAAGGGGAGATCCCTTGGTGCATGCTCTTTGCTGATGATGTGGTGCTAATTTACGAGAGTAGGGTAGGGGTTGATAGGCAGTTGGAGTTGTAATGGCAGATTCTTGAATCGAAAGAGTTTAGACTTAGTAGGACTAAAACCAAGTATACAGGTCGCGAGTTTAGCAATCTTTAGACAGAGGATGGGGATGTCACATTGGCCGAGAAAGTAATGACCAGAAAGAACACGTTTCAATATTTGGGGTCGATGTTACAGATTGATGGGTTGCTACTTGCTAGCAATAGGATTCAGACGGGGTGGGCGAGATGGAGACAGGCATCTTGCATCCTATGTGACTGAAAAATCCTGGAAACCTCAAAGGAAAGTTCTACAGGACAGTGACCAGGTCTACAATGCTATATGGTGCAGAATGTTGGGCTACCAAAAGACAACACGTCCAGAAAGGCAGTGTAGCAGAGGTGTGTATGCTACGGTGAAGTTGTGGTCATACAAGACCGGATCGATTACAAAACGAAAATATACGGGATAATAGACTTGGAGTAGCATACTCAGGTCACTGGTACCATATACCAGTGACTTAACCACCACAGTGTTTTTGTTTCTAGAGTTTTAGACTTCGGCATGGGTTTACATTGTCTGAGACTTGTTATAGTTGTTTTAGCTCAAATTGTAGGAAACAAGAATTAAAGAAGAGAAAGAATTAGAGGACTTACCGATTTAACAGTTGAGAAAACTGCATCCAATGGAGAAACATGCAACTGCAACTTGTCATTGGTAGATTTAGAATTTGATACATTTTTCAATAAAGGTGCCGCCTTTGGTACGAAATTTGCATCTGCTGCGTCAATTTTACAGGATGAAATCTGGAAGGGATTTTTTCTGGTGATGTTTATTTTGGGGAAATTGGTGTAGTGAGTTTGGGGTTTCTTGAATATATTACTAGTGCTAGGATGAAACGTTGGAGTCACCTTCAACATTGTAGTCTGCATAATCTATTAACCACCAAAAATCAAGCAATAAAACACAATCAAAAGGACACTCAAATCCCTAAAGCATGGGTTTAACCTAAATTCAAGAGGATGACAAAACCACCCCAAAATCAAACGATAAAACAGAATCAAAAGAACACTAAAATCCCCAAAGCACGATTCAAGTGTTTTCAGATGAAAATAGGAAAATCCCTAACAGAATCGAACATAAAAAAAAAAAAACAAAGGAATAGAATCAAAACCTAGAGTAAGACTAGAATTTTTAACATTCTTTCTTGTAAAAACTAATCAATATGAAAAAAAGAAACAAAGAAACTCACAATTTCCGTTCGGTGGATTTTCAGACGAGAACGGTGAGAGCAGTGAGAGAAACCGGGAATGAGTTCGTGTGGGGGTAAAGGAGAAGAACAAACAATTTATATATGGGTCTTTGTTCCTAGCTCAGTTTGGTTTTAGTAATGGGTTTTGCAACGTGCTTCGTATTAGTGTGCTTCGTAAATGGGTCTCCTTGTGTCTCCTAAGAGTCCTAACTGAACCCTTTTGTTTTAGAAGGCTGTTTTTGGGCATACTCAATAATAGGGTGACCTTATAAGGGGCACCCTATGGGTATTGGGTAATCTATCCTTCAGCCTTCCAAATTACTAATCTACCCCTTAACCCTAATACACCCTAATCTTTAAGCCTTCAAAATCAGTTTCAAAAACTAAAAGAAGTCAACTCTTCTTCTTCCTTCTTCTTCCTCCCCTCGTCTACCTCCCCCACCATTTTCTTTCGTCGCATCGCGGTGAAACTGATAATCGTCGATTCGTGAAAATTTGATCGTCGATTAAACTCTACTATATAATGGTTCGTCATAAAAATGTATCGCATTCTAATAGATCAATTGAAGCACCAACTGAAGAACCAATTGAAGATGAAGAATTAAAAAGTGAAGAACAAAGTCAAATCCAAGCACAAATCGAACCGGAAGAACAAATTCAAGAAACAACACCTGAAATGAGAATTAGAAGGTAAGTTCTACAAACCCATCTTTTATTTGATGTTTTTGATTGGTATGATAGATGCAATTCGTCAAAATCATGTGTATGCGGCGGTTACAGAGTAGGGTTCGGCGTAACAAAAATTTCAGATGTGCACCGAACTGTTCTTGGAACTGAACCCTGAATGTGCATATGAACGGTTCGGCATATAATTATTTTCCGTTATGAGCCGAACTTTTTGCCACAAAGACTAATATTTAGGATCGGCTTATTCGATGGTATTAGATTTGCGCCGAATTTTATAAACTTTGCATGTGTATAGGATCGGCTTATATTGTAATACTAGATTTGCGCCGAATAAATGTTTATTGAATTTTAAAAATTTCGCATGTGTTTAAGATCGGCTTATTTGTATGACACCATTTTGCGCCGAACATATGTTTCAATTCATAAGTATAGATTCGGCGCATTCGATAGTATTAGGGTTACGCCGAATATTATTGTTATAATTCCATAAATTTGACAAGGGGATAGGATCGGCTTATTTATATGATATCTTGTTGCGCCGAATACATGTTTCAATTTACAATGATAGGTTCGGCGTACTATGTAGTTTAGGTTGTGAGCCGAATATTTAGACTCGGCTTACAATTGATTTGTTCGTATGAGCCGAACCCTTCTCTGTGTCACATACTAAAATTTCTGTGACATGGTTCGGCGCATATGTTCTATATCGGGTAAGTCGAACCTTCTTATTTGTTGACAAGAGATTTTGGTATTTCAAATCCATATTTCATATATACTTGGTGTTCTTTTGTTGTTCGAAATAATCTTATAAGTTTTATACTTGTGTCAGGAACAATGCAGCTAAAAAGAAGAAGAAGATGGAGGTAACTCCATCTACTTCTAAAACTCCCGATCCTCGAGGAGGGGGTAAGAAGAAATTGGGAGCGGGAGGTAGAGGAAATGACATTTTAGAAGAAGCAGATGAACAAGTAAGAGTTGGAAGACAAGAAGAAGTAATTGATGTTGTTGAAAAAGTTGATGATTATCAAGAAACACTACCCCAACAAAAACCTGAGAAAAGGAAGAAGGTTGCAAAACCCGAGGGATAGAAGAAATTTGCAGAACAACGGGTTACAAGTTTACACATTCCTGATGAAGATGACGTAATTTCACCTAGATCGGATGGTCTGCCTCATGGTCTTCCCGAAGATGGTGGAAATGTGTTGATTGGGTACGACGATTCTTGGGCAAAAAGAATTTATGAGACTCCATATCACAACCGTTCAGTCCGAGTATTGAGACACCAGAGGGAAGCGGAATGGAAACTTTCTGAAGAGGTTGATGAGGTGGTTGCTTACGTACAATCCTCTACTTTATGGCCTGCCATTGAATATGGACATAAAGAATACGATAGTGTGACAGTGTCCGCCTTTGCCGAGAGATTTTGTCCAGAGACGTACACATTTCAATTACCTTTTAGAGAGATGGCCATCACTCCTGATGAGGCGAGTAAGATTACAGGCCTAAAGGCAAGGGGTAGAAGCGTGGCTGCTGATTATTATTACATGAGTTGGGAAGAGCTGTACAATTTGTACCATGAATTTCTTGGTTGGGATGCATACAAAACTGAGTTGGAGTTTTGTCGATCCGTTAGAGATGTCGATTCTGTTTTCATAGCTGGTGGGACAAATAAGAAGAATAAGAAGATCAAGCTAACTAACTTGAAAAAGGCATTTGAGAACACAAAGGAAAAAGTTAAGCAAGGGATGTTGGTAATGGATGAGATCAAAGTGAAGCAAACCGGTACCGCCTACTTGCTTTATACTCTTGGTAGAGATATATTTCCTGACACTACCGGAAACAAGGTGAATGATAATTATCTCCAATTGGTAAAGAATCTTTCTACCGTTAACAAGTATGCTTGGGGAACGGCTACGCTATCTTACCTGCTGGACCAACTTGCGGGCGTCTCTAGGTTGACAAGCACAAACATTGGTGGGAACTTCACCATGCTTCAGGTAATTCTCGACGACCGAACTTGAATTTTTTGGGTTATCAGTGCATGGTTCGGCTAATTACTAATATCACATATAAGTCGAACTGTAAATATTGTCAGGTTCGGCTTAAAATAGTTGTTTGTATGTAAGCCGAACTATGAATCTTTTAAGGTTCATCTTATAATACCCGTTACTATGTAAGCCGAACAAACCACTGAATATTCATATTTCCTTCTTACTTTGTTGTGTAAAAGCAAACAATGTCTACTGTTCTGTTTCTATTACTTCAATCATTTTAAGTTAGTTATGTGGTTATTTGGATGTAGGTGTGGGTATATGACAATTTCCTAATTTTGGAATTAGCCAAAATGCTTGAAGAGGATGTCGAGTGGGTTGATACATATCCAACAACAGCAAGGTACAAGTATGAGGACTCGAAGAAAAGGAATAAAAAACAGTTGGTGGCAAGTTTGAGGGAGAACTTAGATACAATGTGTGTTGATGACGTCCTTTTTCAACCATATGTGAAGGGAGATGAAGAAGATGAAATTGTTGAAGATGAGGATATGCCGGTGGCTATGTACCATGGTCCATTGTTTTATCCCGGTGGTTATGTCATATACGATCCTTGGCGAATACTCCATCAATTAGGATGCATCCAAAAGGTTCCTTTGTTTGACGAGAAATTCAGGTTGTTGCCAAAGGGTGGGAATGGAACTGAAAGCATCACTTCATCATGGGAACCAAAGTATGCTCCCGAACCTACCCTTGAGTATTGGAGGACTTTAGATACTCACAAATTAGATTGTTGCAAGTTAGTACCTTTAACTGATGATCCATGTGAAGAGGATCCGGGCTACATGGATTGGTATAACCAGATTTCTAATCCCTTCGTTATCAATAAGAAAAGTCAAAAGAAAGCTGATAAGGGGAAGGCGAAGGCAATCAAGATCTCTGCCAAGTCTACTTCCGAAGAAATAGTGATGGCTTTCAAGATAATGGTAAGAATGATTTCACTTTATACTCTTGCATATATTAGTTCATGGTAAAACTGTCTTGGTACTCACGGCTGGAAGTTGTTGTCAAATGAAAATAGGTCGCCGCGGGCCGGGAGATGTTGAAAAAAATGAAGACCAAACTTGGTTGCAAAACACCTATGACTGTTGAAGAACAGAAATACCTGTACAACAAGTGGGATGAAATTATAAACAAAGGACAAGGACCCGAGGAATCTGAAGTATCCGCACAAAGGCCTACCACTAAGAGGTCTCGACAAGTTGGTGAAGGTACAAGTGGAGGTGGTACTAGCGGCCCATCCGGTAATAATGATGCGTTGGAAGATGAACGTCAAGGAGGAAGAAGAGGTGGTCGTGGAACTAACAAGAAGGGTCGTCGTTAAGTGCACTTTTAAGTTTGCAAGTTCTTTTTAATGTTTTCTTAAGTATTAAGTACACTTTGCAAGTTATTTGACTTTTAGGTGGTGAACTATCTTTTTAGTTAAGTATTAAGTACACTTTGCAAGTTATTTGACTTTTAGTGTTTGCGTAAGTGCACTGGATTGGTGTTATGGACACCTTGAATTTCATGTTTTGAAGCGATAGCGTTATAGTTAATAATTTTAGTTTTCCTGGAAATTGTATAGTTCGGATTAACATGTAAATTGTGTTGCAAGCCGAATCATCTATTCGTAAGGTTCGGCTTGATCTATAATTTGTGTTGTAAGACGAATCTTGTCTTCGGAAGGTTCGGCTTGCTCTCTGAATTGAGTTATAAGCCGAACCGGAAAAATCACTATTGGCATGCATAGTTCGGCCGACATATCTCCGCTATGATGAGCCGAACCTGTTAAAATTTTCAAAATTTTAAAAATAGGGCGTTACTAATATACATTCGGCTTATTTGGTAGTATTCGTATAAGCCGAATTCTTTGATTTTTCACGGAAATCTATGGACGACTATTTTTTTTGAAAGATATAGCCGTTGAAAATTATATTATATATAGACCTACATGTTTTTTCATTTGAGTTAAACACATATGCTCAAAAAATGGCACCCCCAACTCCTAAGTTTACTCTAGAAGAAGATTTATCTCTTTGCACTAATTATGTAGCATACTATCCAAAGAAGGGTGAAGAACGACGAGTGAAGGGTCTGATGAGTATGTACTACTTGGTTAGAATTCATGAAGCCTTTTGCACGGAAATAGCTAATCCTCACAACCGGGATAGTGCGTCCTTGTTTTGCCGAATTCAAAGTATTAAGAGAAAAGTCACTGACTTCATAGCTTTATTTCGGGTTGTGAGTCGATATCGACTCAAGGGTGAAACAAACTCTAAGATTGAAATTCGAGCTCTAGAGGAATGGCGACGATGGAAAGGAAAGAATTTCAAATACGAAAATCACTATCACATTCTTAGAAGGTTTCTCATTACCCGTTTAGGATATTAGAAATTTATTGCAAGGATACTATGTAACAGGGATGTAATCCACATTTTCTATGAATTTGAAAAGTCTATTTGGAATGATATAATAATTTTGTGTTCATGAAACATTCTAGGTTCGGCTGTCTATTAAATACCGTTAAAAGCCGAACCTTCCAAACAAACTCTAATTTTTAAATTTTTGTCAGGTTCGGCTGTCTTTGAAATACTGTTACAAGCCGAATCTTCCAAACAAACTCTGGGTTTTTAATTTTGTCAGTTTAGGCTGTCTATGAAATACTGTTACAAGCCGAATCTTCCAAACAAACTCTGGGTTTTTAATTTTGTCAGGTTCGGTTGTCTATGAAATACTGTTACGAGCCGAATCTTCCAAACAAACTCTGGGTTTTTAATTTTTGTCAGGTTCGGCTGTCTATGAAATAATGTTACAAGCCGAACCTGACAAAAAACTCGAGTTAGTTAATTTTTGCCAGGTTCGGGTGTCTCTGAAAACCTATTACAAGCCGAACCACATCCTGTGTAGATGATCCATTTCATAACAAAAAAGTAAATCATTCAAGTTTTTCATTTTGATGGGTACATGTAATTGGAATTCATCCTCATCATACACGAAAATCAAAAGACACAAAATACGCTGATAAATCCATAAAACGTTTTTATGGAGATCCTAAACGAATCTCATCCTCTTCACTAACCTCTTTCGCATCATCTTCGCTAACCTCTTTCTCATCATCTTCATCCTCATCAGTTTCTCCACTTGGTATCGAAAAATTCAAAGCTTTCCAAAGATTCATTTCCGTTTCATAATTTGCACACCAATCCATTGCGTAATTATTTTCAAATTTGGGCCAAAAGGCTAAAGGCATCAAGGGTGGTAATGGGCAACCGAGTCTAAGCTTGAGGCCGATAAAATGACAACTTTGAACAAATTCAATAACAAGTCTTCTATCTTTTACACCATCATGGCAAGGTCTTATTGGAGGCGCGTAAGTAAAACTATTACCCGTCCACCCGAAATAATGTACAACGCAATCGAATGCCTCCGCTATCAAAAACCCACAAATGGGCATTGTCATCCAATGTTCTTGGGTGATTATTGAATCCCCGTGTAAATGACGTTCGAATGCAATGTAATCTGCTGCCACCCCTGCGTCTCTTCTTGGACCTCCTCTCATCATTGTCTTTTAGAATTCTTTGTTCCGGCGTAGGGTTTGTAACAATCGTTGCCTAATATAGTTGACTTCATTTTCATGGGTCACCGGATTCTTCCCTTCCATAAAAGGACCAAGTTGTTCCTCCGTGACATAATATCCACAATTTCCATCACCTTGTACGTCTTCCATTGTTACAATATTCTCATGAATTATCGGCGATAGATCTTCCAAGTAGTTATCGTATATAAAATTGATATGCCTCAAATGCTTAAGGATATATCTCTTATTGGCCCTCTCATCCTACCAACTTCATGTACGGTCCTTTTATCCTTTATGTTGGTTTTGGAAGGATACATCTTACTCTTTCCCTTGACATCCTCTTTAATATCTTTTGCTTGTGACGGACAATCATTCTCATTGACCTCTTTGTTACTTGTTTCGGCTTTATGAATACTCGGACGACCACGTTTTCTTGGAACTTTCACTACTTCCTCCATCACCTTCTCAATTTCCTTATTTTCCTTTTCATACCTTGCATCATGGTAGTCAACGCCGGACGGATCCCTATGAGTATCCAATAGTTCCTTGTTGGCTTGTCTAGCTTGAAAATTATTCATTTTCTTACTCTTCCTACCTTTCGGATCACTCTTCTCCGGTTCCAAAATATTTTCTTGGGTGAAAGGATACATGACCGGCATCATGTTGTGCCATAGGATTTGTTTTTGAGATCGGAACATCTTCCTATACATCTCCACCAACTTTTTCCCATTTGTCGTGTCCCAAATTTCAAGATCATCCTCGTCGTCTTCGATTGGGAGAGGATCGAAGGTTAATTGTTTCCAAAAATGATCAATATCCTCAAATGGTATAATACCATCCTTGTTCCGAAGTATGTCGTGGTGGCATGGGAGTCCCATAGATGTTTTCATTTGACAAACACACTCTTCCTCCAAGTTGATGCCTAATATCTCAATCAATTCTACCTCTTTCATCAATTTGTCAATGCATAGATGGGAGAATCTATGACTTAATCCCCGTATCCATTCACCATTATAATTCTTGTGTCGGAACATAAGGTTATGCTCGAAATCCACCTTAATTCTCACAACATCACTTTTGAAATATTCATCAATTGCATCAAATACCGTCACAAACGTGTTAACACATCCAAAAAGGTTCTTCTTCAACCGATAATGAGCCGACTCTACCGTACTTGTGGCTTGGTTGTCGAAGTGTTTGTGTCGATTTGTGAAACAAGACACAAAGCTTTCTTTATTAGGATCCAACACATCTTTCAACAAGTAAGTAATGACGTCGGGGTAGTCGGTCCTCCAATGGTTAATAAGCATTTTAACATTTTCTTCGTAAACATCCTCGGTGATTGACCATACCAAAGCTTCCCATTCACCATTTAAAGAAGCCCACAACATCTCATTATGTTCATATTGTTTCAAGAATTCCTTCTTTTTCTTTACTCGTGTCTCCTCCGGTAGTTTAGCAATATTCTCTAGTTCTTTCATCTTAAGTGGTTGAATTATCGGTTGGCATTTTTTCCTCACATTGCACCATATATGAAACGTACAAATAAAGTTGAATGCTTCCGGAAATACCTTCTTAATATCATACATCAACGATGAATCTTGATCGGAAACGAACACTTTAGGAAGAGAACCCTCCGGGAAGATTAACTTCAATTGTTCTAACCCCCAAACATAACTCTCTTTCTTCTCGTTTTTCAAGAAACAAAAACCCACGATGAACGGTTCCTTTGTCTACGTATGCCCAACAATGTTCAACAACGGCATCTCATATTTATTAGTCTTATACGTGCAATCCAATATAAGAACTTGTGGGAAGCATTGAGCCAATTGGACGCATTCCGGGTGGGCAAGAAAAAGGTGTGTGACTTGACCAAAGTCATCCAACTTTGGTTGGAAAGCGTATTTATGCTTCACCGCTAACCACATAAGTTGTTACATCACTATCCTACCTTGCAAATTGAGTCTTCTAATCTTATTTATTTCATTGTAGATAGTTTGCATAGTCGACTTGTTATTCTTGTCGTCCGCCTTCAATTTACTAAGAATCCTAGACGGTGCCAAACGTGCTCGTGTCATTTTATCCACTTCTAGAGTCTCGTTGGGTTTGAGTCGCGCTATTTTTGCATGTCCTTCAAGGTTATGTGGACGTGGGTGGTTATGACGACAAACCATTTCTTTATTCATAACCCAATATTCATCATCTGTTTTCTTGTTCTTGAGGTTGAAAACGAGATTGAAAGGGCACTTTGTTTTCTTCTTCTTTGTCCTATTCTTTCTCCCGGTCTTCCCAATATATACAAAACCCTTTCTAACCTTGCCTTCTCCGCTTCCACTTCGCTCACAAATCAATTCAAACCGATTTCATCGACTTTGTTATCCTTTAACTAGTACGCAATTTATCTTCATCGCGTGTCCCTCATCCCAAGCCAGTGCTTCGGGTTTAGTTTTCCATGTCTATATTCATTCAAACACTTATAATTAGTAAGAAAAACTTCGGAATATTCCGACAACCGCGATCTACAAAGAATTATAAACAACAAGTTCTTACATACCAAATCATTTTGGAAGTGATCCTTAGTATCTTCGTGAATCATGTCTACTGGTTCAGGTTGATTTTCCATCGGTACAGGTCCAATAAGCGTGATCTACAAAGAATATCACAAGGATAAATACAACAAAAGAAAATTAATAGTTAGATTCGGCTTATAGTATAATCATATAATGTGCCGAACCTTATACATAAAGAGGTTTCGGATTATACGATATCCTAAATATGTTCCGAACCTTGAACACATTATGCTCAGCTCATACTATTTTAATTATATAAGCCAAAACCTTAAAAATTATATTCCGGAACTCTCAGAAATAGGTTCGGCTAATTCTGTAATTTGAGTTACAAGCCGAACTAGTGTCTACAAAATTAGTTGGAAGTGGAAAATATATGTTCGGCTTGTCCGTAAATATGAACAGTAAGCCGAACTGTTCATTAATGTGTTGGTTTGGCTCATAGATGTAAGTCAAACCTACACCTTGTTCGGCTTATAGTATAATCATATAATGTGCCGAATCTTGTACATAAAGAGGTTTCGGCTTATACGATATTATAAATATGTGCCGAACCTTTAACACATTATGTTCGGCTCATACGATTTTAATTATATAAGCCGAACCATTAAGAATTGTATTCCGGAACTCTCAGAAATGGGTTCGTCTATTTATGAAATTTGAGTTACAAGCCGAACTGTTCTTTAATGTGTTGGTTCGACTCATAGATGTAATCCGAACCTAAACCTGGTTCGCCGAACCTCAATGTAAAAATACAAACTTTTGATAATTTGAAGCAATAAAAGTGAGATTAAGCATATGATAGAAGTGTACCTGTGTAGTAGAAGCATTGGGTTCCTCATCAATGTCTTCATCATCTGGATTTGGCTCATAAAAATCATCATATTGAGTTTGTATTTGAGTATGACCTTGAGCTTGAGTTTGAGTAAAATCATTCTCATAATCTAAGAATTCAGCCATTTGGGAATCATTGTTGTAGTTGATGTGTATTTTCCTAGGTTTTTTAGATGAATAATCACCCTCCTCTTCCTCCATTGAATCAAGAAATGAAGTCTCTCACTTTCTACTTCTCCTTCCCTCCTTCTCAATAAAAAAAAAATTTCCCCCAAATTCTGATTAGCAAACATAAGTTTCTCACACACATAAGTTTCTCACAAACATAAGTTTCTCACTTTATCACTAAACAAAAAAAGTTTTCTTAATCACTAAACAAATAAATTAATCACTAATCCTAATTACTAACATTAATACATCAAGGGCAAATTTGCCATTAAAAAATATTTTGGTTAAGGGGCCATCTAACTTTGTTATTTCACATCCCTTTTTGGATTTATTGAGTATGCCCAATAAAAAATTGGTATGCCCAAAAACAGCCTTCTTGTTTTAGGGCATACCTACAAATTTCAGGGCATACAAAACGATAGCCCATCTAAGGTGATCAAACTTAAAATCAGTATAATAAACCAAAATCAGTTCATATCAAAACCTTTCTTCTTCCTCCTCTCCTATGCCTAGCCGAACCTTTCTTCACTCTCCACTTTTTTTTCTTTGCATCACCGTGAAATTGATAATCGTCGATTCGTGAAAATTTAATCATCGATTAAGTTCAACTACATAATGGGTCGTACAAAGCAAAAAGCAGGGAGTAGGTGTTCAAAATCATCTTCTAATCCATCAATTGAAGAGGAATGTGTAGAAATTGAATTTGAACCACAAATTGAACCAATCTCTACAAACTCAATCTATTATTTGCTGTTTTTCACCGATTCAATAGGGTTAATTCTTTAAAAAAAAAGGGTTTTTGACTGTTACAGAACGGGGTTCGGCACAAAATTAAGATACGTTTTGATCCGAATTGTTCTTCATGATTTCAGCCTAAAACTGTATATGAACAGTTCAACTTGAAATATCATACGCAATTTACGCCGAACCTAGTTACAAATAGGAGTTACGTTTGTTGTTAGACTTATTCAATAGTATTGTTTAAAATTAAAAGGTGGAGTTGTTAATTATTTTTTTGTTTACTTGATTCATGTTGTTGTCATCTTCTTGGACTTCGTTAACAAGATTCCTTACTGGGGTTGTTAGTAGATTTGGTTCATAGAATTTTTCTTTTAGGTTCTTGATTATATGAGTTGAATACTTTTGTTGGTAAATGGTGATCTAATTGGTGTTTCCAATTTGGTTTTCTTTGACTTAAATGAAATTTGGGGTTTTTTTTTTTTTTTAAAAGGGGGGGGGTATTGAAATAGGTTCTTAGGGATTCTTAGTTTTTGAAGGAAAATGAAAACCTTCCTAACAGTCTGTAATCTATTTCTTATTGTGTTTGTTTTTCTTGTTGGACTTTTGGGAAGTGCCTTATGTTTCATATGTTGGTGTAGAAGTTTCCTCATGCATGTTGATTGGTTTATTCTGATGTCTGCTCTTATATTAGTGTAAAAGCTTTTCTGCTTCTTTGTGTCATTATTCGTAGAAGGAATTTTCTAGCTAAATAGTTGCTTCATATGTGATTGTACCCTGTTTTTTTAATCCCCGCATGCAATATGGTTTATTTTAGATCCCAATTTATTTATATAGATTTCTTCTTAGTAGTTTAAAGTTATTTACCCGACCTTTGCTCTAGTCACCTCTCTTTCCATGAAAGTATATCTATTGGAGAGAGTTTGAATTGTAGATTATAGAGTTGTGCGCTCGTTACCTGTTTTGATGATGGTTTGAGCTTCTGCTGGTTCTTTTCCTCCCTTTAGTTATCTCCCTTCATCTCTTCTTATGGTTTGAGTTTGAATCATAAGTTTTATTTCTATTTTTATATGGCTTGTCTTCTGGTTATAGTATAGACTTAAAAGTGAGAACCTCCTATAAACATCTGCTTTACATTTTGAGTTGTATTTTTTATTTTCCAAATATGTGTGTCCAAATGAAGATTTCATCCTTAACTCCAAACCCTAGGCTCCTATGATCAGTCTAAGCCCCCAGGTAAGTCCGTTTAAACTACTTTTATATCCCCTTATCCAATCTGTTAGCGTTACTCAACTTTCTGTCTCTTTGTAATATTCCTTGTAAGTGTTGTATTATAAATCACACCTTTTAAGTTATAGTTGTTCTTCAATCTTGTAAGTATTTTCTTAAAAAGCACACCTTCTAGGTTATAACTATAAAGGGTACCTTACTTCAAAAGATTTCTTGTAAGTGTTGTGACATAAACCACGCCTTCTAGTTTTAATTTTTCTCTTTTGTTTTTTAAGGTTACTTCAAATTTCTATGGTGGGAGTCGACTATTTTTACTTTCTTTGAAGCTACCTACTGGTCTCTCTTCTACAATATTCTCACACTCATTCCTCACCCTGTAGAATCTATTCATTTTTGATAAGCAGCAATGACTATCCTAGCTTGGAATTGTCAAGGTATAAACCATCCATCCTCTATTCAACATTTAAGAGGGCTGGTTTCCCTTCATAAACCCATCATTTTGTTTCTATCTGAAATCTTAGCTAGCAATCATCATATGAAAAGCCTAACACAATCCCTTTATTTTCATAATTACTTCATCGTCCCATAAATTGGAAGGCGAGGTGGTATCTGTATAATGTGGGACGATAACCTCAATATCCAATTATTACTTTACTCACAAAATTACATCCATATAAGGGTTACTCCACCACCCATGAAAAACCTTCTCTCTGCACAAGTATTTATGGCCCACCACATCCAGATATAAGGAAAAACCTATGTCAAGACTTCCCAATAATCTTCAGTAACACCAATCCGTCTATGCCTTGGATTTTACTAGGAGACTTCAATGACGTCCTAGATCAATCAGAGAAAAAATGAGGAAGGCAAGTAACTTATGCTCAATCTCAACCTCTCCTCACAATGATGGACCAAATGGGGTTTATAGATTTGGGATTCCGAGGCGACCCCTACACTTGGACAAATAACCAAATATGGAAAAAATAACATTCTAGAAAGATTAGATAGATCCATGGATAACCACATGCAGCAGCTACACATCTTATTGATCACGCCCCAATATTACTACAAAAGAATGCAATAGATTGGCAAGGAACAAAAAATTACAAATTTGAACACTTATGGCTCTCTCATCCGCAACTTAGGCAAGTGGTTCAATCAGCTTGGGCACAACAACATGATATAGATCCTACCCTTAATCTTCAATTAAAACTCATAACAACCGGTTAAACTCTTCTTGAGTGGAACAAGGAAAATTTTGGTCACCTGCCAACTATGATCAAGAAATTGACATCCAAGATAAAACTTGCTCAACATCAGTGTGCTACCTAATATGGAAACAATCTATAATTTTGGTTGACTCGGGAAAAACATCTAAGAATCAATCATGCAGAGCTGCTACAATGTCATACAACATACTGGAAGCAAAGATTTCGAATTCAACGGTTACAATCGAGCTATCTTAACACAACTTTTTTCCATACCAAAGCAACCATTCACAGGGCTTATAACAATATACAACAACTACAAGACCCGCAAAATAACTGGGTTAACAAGAAGTAGGACGTTGTTCAACTCATTTTTGGTCACCACTCTCAACAATATACGGCTCCACCTATAGTGATAGATGAGGATATTTTACAAATATCAACTCAAGATTAACTCTCAGGCAATCAAACCTATTTACTAAAGAAGTAACTACACTAGAAATCAAGCAAGCTCTATTCTCCATAAATTCCAAGAGTTCTCCTGGTCCATATGGTTACACAAGTAAGTTTTTCAAAGTTTTCTTGGAAACAACTCACTCCCAGTTGATAGAAATGGTTCGAAGTTTTTTCAATGATCTTAATAATAGGCATCCTCTCATGAATCACAAAAATATAACACTAATACCTAAAATTGATCATCCATCAAAACCTTCACAATTCAGACCCATGGGGCTCTGTAACGTCACATATAAAATTATCGCACAAATCCTAGTCAACCCTATTAGACCCCTTCTACCTTTCTTAATAATCCCATATCAAAGTGCTTTTGTACCACAAAGATCAATTCACGAAAACATCGCAATTGCTGGATAGATCTTTCACCATATCAGAACCTCATAACTCACCAAGGAACCAGAAATAACTCTCAAACTAGATATCTAGAAAGAGTATGATATCTTAGATTGTGGATTCATCAAAACCGCCTTCACCGGGATAGGATTTCCATCAACCTTTATAGATTACATTATGTTATGTGTCACAGCTAGTACATATTCGATCAACATAAATGGTACATCTCATGGTTACGTCAACCCAACTAGAGGTATCAGACAAGGAGACCCGCTCTCTTCCTATATTTTCATCATCTGTGCTAAAATCCTGTCTACAAGTTTAGGAAACCTTCAAAACCAAAAGATAGTTCAATGACTTAACATATCAAAAAAAGCACCACCCATTATTTATTTAATGTATGCTGACGGTCTA
Organism: Papaver bracteatum; assembly: GCA_023529315.1. Lineage (NCBI taxonomy): Eukaryota > Viridiplantae > Streptophyta > Magnoliopsida > Ranunculales > Papaveraceae > Papaver > Papaver bracteatum. The sequence goes on from JAJJWX010004026.1 coordinate 793,825, forward strand.
CTAATCACATGTAAAGCCTCAAATCAGAGTAACTATCATCTTGAGACCCCGCTTCACTCTTATGGCACTTCAGTGGGACATGTAATTAATACTTTCAAATCATTCATCACCTGAAATTGGATCTGATCAAGGTAAGTGATCTTCAAAAATTCTTCGCTATGCGGGAAACATAAAACCCTCCAACCTATCTAGGGGTTCAATCCAAACAAGGAAGAGCCTCTGATCACAACTTTGCACCTCTCCTACAAGATTAGCTCGAAAAACTAAAGGATGGATGACAAAATGCCTAACTCCAGCTGGAAGATTCGTTTGCATCAAAACCTCCTTAATCCCCACCTCAAACCACCTTATGCAAACACAAATCCTACCTAGCAATGTCCACAAACAAATAGATCGTATCGCCAGAAATTTTTCTGGGGACATGATTCGACAGTTAAAAATCTTCACCCTATTATTTGGGATAAAGTAATAAAACCAATATCTGAAGGTAGGCATAAGAAAAAGTAGTGATCATAACAAGGCTCTTCTCATGAAAAGAATTTAGAATTTGGATGAACAACCTAACTCCATTTGTGGAAGTATTTTTAATAAAAAAAATATCTTGATCAGCAGCCAATTCCACAAGGCATTGATTTCATACCATCTTCCTCCAGTGCTCAATGGAAACATCTAGCGTCAATTGTCCCTACCATGCAACAGTTGATTTTTCATCGAATTGGAAATGGGTTATCAACACCAATAGAAGCAAATTGGATTCCACACTCACCAAATCTAGACGCAACACAATGTTACCCGATCTGAAAGGTAGTTGGTATCATTGATCCGATCTCTCATAATTGGATCCAGGAAAAATTATACCCCCTTCCCAATCTTGTAGCCCAAAAAATCATAAACATCCACCTTCCCCAAGATAGTCCCCAACACAAAATTATCTGGCCACATTCAAAATTAGGAAAATACGCTACTTCATCGGGATACAAATGTCTAACCCATGGTCAACCTACTCAGACCCTCCCTCCGACCTACCGAATTTCTATGGACCTTATCGTGTCCACAAAAAAATTGGCTTCTCGTGTGGAAATCAATCAATGAAGGTCTACCAATCTTCTCTCGTTTACATCACATCCATTTGACAAACTATGACATTTTCCCCAGATGCAACGCTGATCCGGAATCATCGATTCACTTGCTAATTCACTGTTCAACGGAGACTACATCTTGGAACACGTTGCTCAATAAACTTTAAACCACACCAAACTCCAATTATCCCCCCACATTTACCTTAACGCCTCAGATAACCATTTCCCAAATCCTACAACAATCAACACCAATATCTGTCATCTCCTCTTTCTATTTTCTATATTCTGGACCTTATGCTTGACTAGGAATGAACTAATATACCACCAAAATCAAACAACATTGGAAGAAATCTTAGCCTAGGCTCAAAAACAACAACAAGAATTTTCTACGACACAAGATTTCTTACTCCCGGACCTACCAGGAGATTCACTGATACTTGACTATCCAAGAGGCACCAAAAAGATCTCAACAACCTTAGTAGGATGGTTCACTCCGAACATGAACTGGATTAAGATTGACACATATATATGGAGCAGCCAGGGGTCATCCGGGTTTTTCAGGTGTAGGTTTTGTTTGCAGGGACTCCGACACACAGACTATCATGGCTCTAGCTCAACCTTTAGGAATTACGATTGTCTTAACTGCAGAAACTTGAGCTCTGTTTTTGGCTTCAAGAACAACAATATAATGGCAATGGCCAAAAGTTATCTTTGCGACGGCCTCGGAGAACCTTATGCGTTTCATCACATCCCATACTCTCCCACCTTGGCACATCTCAGGGATGATTAAGGAAATAAAGAATAAAAATCAAATGTATGCTTAAAAAAATAATTAAACACTATACAATACAAAGTCATTCAAAATTTAACTAAAAAAATGAAGCATTTTAATTATTATTCTGTGCCAGGTTAAACAATAAATAATCACCCGAATTTTCACTAATTAATCAAGGATAAACTATGCATTGGAAAAAATAATTGGCTAAGGGGTTTAATGAAATTACTGCCTAATGATCATTATTTTCTTCCAACTTTTTTGGATCAAATGATTTAAGATCTTTTAACCTAGGGTAGTCATCAACAAGTGGCTGAAACCATGTCTGTAATAACAGCTGCCGGGTGTCCTTTCCGGCAAGGATTTTCCCATTCCGTATACCAGCGAACAAACGTGATGTTATGCAGCTAACGAGATGGCGAGTGGACAACCAGACCTTCTTGTGCAGGCTTGCCAACTTTTGTTGGTTAGCCCACATCAATGCAAACTCCTCAGCTGCTTGCCTATCTTCGAGAATGTCAAGCAACCATAAAAGGTTATCGACTTCTAGAGATATTTGTTGGGCTACCTCATATGTATTTCTCTTTGCACCTTTTTTAAAAAGATTCAGCAATGAATTTAAACAGCTTTGACATAAGGATAAAATAAATTTGTTGCATGTGTCAGTGGAAGTCATATCACCAAGAAGATTGTCTTGTCCTCTTAGAAATTTCAACACCAAGGACTTCCCCACAAGTCGACCTTCATCATCTTCGGTCTTAAGGACCACCTTCATGAGGTGGGAAAGTGTGTCCTTGTCTTCTCCAACCCACTCGACTGCACCCAAGTATTCTAAACACGAATGTACGCATGTCTGGAAACCGAGTAATTCAAGAACCTGCAAGTCAAAATGTAAGTGTTGGCAGAATAATTTGAATTCACTTGGTACTGAAAGGAATACCATAGACGAAAAAGATTAGAGTTGTCAGCAAAGAAAGCAAATATAGATTGGCACCATAACACTTACATGCAGCAATTGAAACTTAAACCCTACTGCTCCCCCAGACATAGGAACCAAAGGCGGGCGAACTAAAGATGCAATAACAACCACGACATCCATAACCATTGCTTGTAAGGAGTACTCATTAAACTTGGTAAAATTCCTGTATCTTACGGAAACAATAAATAAAGAAAAAATTCGAACCAAGAGTGGGTATTGATTGATAGAAACCAAATGATGAGATTAAACCGGGATTTTGGAGAGTAGAAGTTGGTTTAAGAATGGGATGATGTATAACCATAGAGTGGAGTATTTTTTGACCTACTATTGATAGAATCCCCTCTTTGAAGGGAAAACCAGGGTTTTGTGACACAAATTGGAGTTTGATGAGTTGCAGAGAATTAGGGGAAGAGCAAGAAGCCCTGAGATTGACATGGAGGTATGTTGGTGATGTAAACATGGGTTTAGGTTTTCTAAAGGTATGGTGTTGTTGATAAGGATGGATTCCAACAAGACGAACACAAGAATTAGTAGTTTTGTCAATGCATCTCTTTAAGAATGGGACAAACTTAGGAAAAGACACCCACAACAAAATTATCCGAGCAAGATATGACAGGGACAAACTTATGGATGGGTGCCTCTTCGTTCTTTAAAATCTATTCAGATGAGTCAGATCTGAAGTGACCATTTTATAACTCAGACCTTAACCAATCGAGTCAGATCAGTCAGACTCGACTGGTTCAGGAGAAATGACTCCCCCTCTCCAGATGAATCTCTCCAACCATCTCATTGCAAAAAAAAAATAAAAAAATCTCTCCAACAAACTCCACTTCTACTCCCAACTTGAAATTCCTTCATGGTGCAAGGAGATCTGAGGCCAAACCTACACACTAGCATTTCTTCTCCCTCCCTCCTAACACCATATCAGTTCTATATTCCTCTTCTTCCTCTTCCATCCAACCACTTTATCCTAAAAGGACTAATTTTAGTTCTAAAAACTGGCATGACTTTCCACGCCTTTGCCTCTGCCCAATACCCACAGATCTATGGCTTGCAAATGCAGCATGGGGAACCCAAAGTCGTTATCCTTCATGTCTGAAACTTGTTAAGAGCACGAGCTCCCAGGCGCCTGCTCATTTGTGCTCCTCCGATCATCTGACCAAGTACCTGCCAAATGATTTTCCTTCTGGTTTTGCAACCTGAAACAAGGGTTTTCTCTCACCTAGACTGATATTCTTTAACGACACTGACAAGTTTGGAACTTTCAGAGTAATGTACTTAACTGAAAAACTGCCATCAAAATGCAGCCTTCCAGCATCGTCTTCACCTTCACTATCTTCCTCCTCAATGCTCTCCCCTGATTTAGAGAGTGTGTTACTGTGTTTCGTCCTTAGCCACCTCAGAACCCCATATTAAATGGAGCCTTGGTAACAAAATCCTCACCCGACTTTCCCATGAGTTTCCAGCTTCCACAAAATCTAAATTAAACTGGAATTTTTCGTCATCTTATTGTCCTTGGCCATTTTCAGCTTCAGAAGATAAGAATTCTCAATCTGCTATCACCCTCCCCCTGGCCTCAATGCAAACAACCTCAAATTCATTTGTTTCATTTTCAGCTCCTAAATTCCCTTGACATCATTTCCCCAAGGAAAACAAAAAATGCTGCTGCTTCCTTTAGAAAAACTATGCACCAGTAATGAGCCTCATGCTTGCAACTAAGTGTCCCTAAACTAACATGAAATTTTTTTAAGAGAAAATAAAGATTATCTAACAATCAGAATAGCTAGTGCTTTCCCTAAGATGCTGCTGTCCTGTGGTCCTGAACCCAACAATTAAACTAAACAAAACTATTATCTAACAATCACACTTGACGAAATGAGTCTCTGTTTAAATCAAGATATATAAGAATTTATAAACTAACAACAAATCAAGTTTTGGGACACATAACAAAATTAGAAAGAGAGATTAGGAGTTATACCTGAAGGATGAGAGGTTTAACAGGAACTCCATCCACTATATCTAATACAACATTTGTGAAGATATATCTGAACCAGAAATTACCTCACTGACAGCTGATTTGACAAAATAAACGCAATCCCCTGAACTCAAACAACCTTCACGTTGACACATCACAGATTCAAATCAGGGGATATTTGATCCTATCAGATACACTCTTTTGAATTGTAAATGACGCCAAAATCCAAGCAATCCAACAAAGTACTCCACCCAACAAAGCGGAATGTTTTACCCTGTACTCCTGTAGTAAAACCCAAACCTTTGAAGCGAAGCACCCTCCACAAAACATCCTAAAATGGGTGCAGCCAGCATAAACAGATACAAACACCCACACCAAAGACATATGAAGGTAAAAGCAGTGATGATGGTCAAGTATATTAGCAGAAATGCTCAAAGACATATAAAGAAGAAAAAAACAGTAACTGTATGAATTTTATTGCAGTGTTGAGAATCAGTAGTACCACGCAGAAATGCTCAAATGTAAGGTCATTCTTTGACCAGCAACAATTCCAAACTTGACTATACGTACCTATACAGTTATCTAAGAGGATATTAAAATCATCTCCCTACTTTGTTTTTTTTTTTCAGTGACTAATATCGACACAGGTACAGGATAACCTACCACACTACAGTCCAGCTACATATTCATATACAGGTTAGCCACCAACGTATTAAAATCACTTCCGACCTCCTTCAACTTCACAAGCTTTCCTTATTTCCACGAGTAACTCCCTCCTTATGTCCAGATACCTCTTAAACTTTGGATCTTTGAGGTCTGAAGGCTTGACAAAAGAATTCACAAGTATCTGCAAAATAAAAACATAAAAAAGAAAGAAAAACAGCAACTTAGAACTAGATAAGGACCAAAGTATCTGTAAAATAAAAACACAAAAAAGAAAGGAAAATAGCAACTTAGAACAAGATAAGGACCAAAAATAAAAGCAGAAAAGACAAATGCTAAACTACATACCAACAGTCGGGGAGCTACACTTTTGAGTTTGACAAGGTTGTATTCAGAATTCTGCTTAACCAACTCACATTCGTCTAAAAGAGATTCAATCTTCTTAATCACCTCGTCAACTTTGCCCAACTCACATTTAACTTCCACAACAGCATGAATCCCCCACATGACCTCTTTTTCAGCACTTCTAGATGTAACATTATGTAGTGGCAGTTTGTTAAAGTCGGGATTATCATAGTATAATAATCCACTCTCAGTTTCAACAGCAGTTTTCTTGTCCCCTATCTTCTTGACAAACCCAGCAATTTCTTCCCCATTGTGGGTAAAAACAATCACGTCATCCTCAACAACAAATTCATTATCAAAAGCTTTCCTTATTTCCACGAGTAACTCCCTCCTTATGTCCTGATAGCTCTTAAACGCTGGATCTTTTAGCTTTGCAGGCTTGACAAAAGCATTCACAAGTATCTGTAAAATAAAAACATAAAAAAGAAAGGAAATTAGTAACTTAGAACAAGATAAGGACCAAAAATTAAGCAGCAAAGAGTCGACTGATGAATGCTAAACTACATACCATTAGTCGGGGAGCTACACTTTTAAGTTTGACAAGGTTGTATGTAGAATTGTCCTTAACCAACTGATGTTTGTCTAAAAGAGATTGAATCTTCTTAATCACCTCATCAACTTTACCCAAATCACATTTAACTTCCACAACGGCATGAATCCCCCACATGACCTCCTTTTTATCACTTTTAGAGGTAACATTATATAGTGGCAGTTTGTTAAAGTCAGCATTATCATAGTATAATAATCCACACTCAGTTTCAACAGCAGTCTTCTTCTCCCCTATCTTCTTGACAAACCCAGCAATTTCCTCCCCATTGTGAGTAAAAACAATGACATCATTCTCAACAACAAATTCCTTTTCTTGGTACTTATAAGAAATGATCGAAAACAACTTGGGTAGCTTTGGATAAATCTACAGAAACAATAACACAACCCTTAATCAAAGTTTGTAGGTAATACTAATAACCAGAAGATAATAAGAAGTAGAATAATAACTTACCCATTTGAAGAAAGGCCCAATTGAGTTGAAGATGGAGTTTTGCAGGGACTCATTCTTGAGTATGATAGCTTTAACTTGATTGTAAACAGCCACAACAGGATGATTGTTCCAAAATTGGGGGTTAGAGAGATTAGGTACAATATCTTCTTTCTTTGAAGAAGAACAGACTTGAAGTGGTTTGTAAGAAGTATGGAGTGGTTTATAAGAAATTCTGGATGGGGTAATTCTTGGAAAGCTGGGGTTTCCTTTGTTGCTGAAAGGGTGAAGTAAATGATCATGGTTACAGTTTTTGTTGCTGAAAGGGTGAAGGAAATGATTATGATTATGGTGTAGTGACTGCATCATCTACACAAAGATTCAAGAAAAGAAATACATAAACTTGAAATCTAAATCAATGAATCCCTAGAAAAGGAATACAATATCACAATCAAACAATGCACAATCCCTAAAAATCCAACTCATGATGAATAATTTTAACCTAATTTTGATAGAACAGAAGAATTGGGAAGAGAACTTACTTGGAAAATTTGGGGAGGATTTTGGAACCGACGGAAATCACAATCAAGAAACCTAATTAAATCAATAAACTTGATCAATAGTTTGATAAATGTAGTAAAGATTGTTAGTAAAACCCTAAATCAAATTAAAATGTAAGAATCGTAAGAATTGAAAATCTCACTCACAAAATTAGGGGAGAAATTCGGCACGGACAGAAACCAGCGACTCCTGAGAGATGAGCGCTTCAAGAACTCACGATATGAGTTTCTGATTTGACTACTCCGACAGATTTATATATGTATCATATTTTAGGTTTAACAGAAGCGGCGTTTTGGGTCTCGGAGAACCAAAATTTGGTCCTCTCATCACTGACCCGAAATGAATTAGACGCTTATACACAAAAACTAAATCAAAAATGGATGCCATAGAGAAGTAAGTTTTGAGTTGTAAGGGATGAGGGTTTTAAGAGACAGAAAGGAAGAAGAAGAACACACGAGGTTTGAGAAAATGAAGATGAGTTATGGGGAGAGAACCAAACAAATGGATGGTCTAGATTGAATATTCAGCCCTCTAGTTCAACTCCCTAGGATGACATTCAACGGCTCATATTGACTCACTTTTTAGTCTTCCTTGAATTTCTCACCAACACCATCCATATTTTCACATTCCATATTAGGGTGTTGGTGCCCAGCTTGTTGCCAGGCTACCCATCAACTTAATGTAATCTGACCGTCTAAGGCTTTTTATATATTTGGAAGAAAAATGTACCTTCTATGGCCAAATTTCAGTCAAATGTTGGGTGAAGGTAATTTTGGAACCAACGTTAGATGAAAACTTGAATTGAGATTAACAAAACAGAATATACATTCTAATTAGGATGAATCATAGCCGAACCGTGTACAAAAATTTGTTCATAAAAGGATAGCCGAAACTAGCGAGACGAACTACAAGCTCATACATTTTCATATAAAACTTTAAGCCTTTAATCTTGAGTCACAACCATAGGTTATAATGTGATGTTCGACAAGGTAAGTATTGTACTATATTCATGTTCGTAGATATTTTTTTCATGGTATGTGTACCGGGTTTGTATACCCTTAAGAAAAAAACCGGTTTAGGAGTTCACGGATCTTTTTTGGTTCGCATACTGGGTATGCGTACCATCCTGAGTTCAAGAGTTCACAGATCTTTTCCGGTTTGCATACTATGTATGCATACAATCTTGAGTTCATGAGTCAAGAGACTTTTTATGGTATGCGTACCATAAGACGTTGTCGAACTATAGCTACGCCGGTACGTTTACTTGGTACATGTATTGCGGCTCCGAGCCCATATCAGTTGTTCTATCATGTAAACTGGTATGCATACTATCATGTATATATCCAGATTTACAGTAGTAGTATTATATTTTAAAATTGTTGAACAAATATAATCCTGACGTGTTAGCAGCTCAGCACCAAGTACCTTAAAGATCACCATACAATTATGTTCTTTCAATACCAAATTCTTCATCATTTTCACCAGGTGCATCAAATCAAATCAAACTTCTTCAACAGATACCACAAAAACCGGAATGCCAACTTAGTTTTTAATGATAATGGGAATAACAAATTTACTGGAAGAAACAAAATAAAATATGCTAGAAGGTTATATCAAGAAAAGGGGGGGGAGCTTGGATGGTTTTAGCATGGAAGAGTTAATGGAACATCAGAAGACCGTCGAGAATCAAAGAGCGGTCAATCGTAAATTTCAAAACTGGGAGACGGGAAAAAAGAAAAAAAAAGTCATCTTTCTCAAAAATAAATTGCCAATGACAATGACAAGTACAAGATTCTTTATGTGTACACTTCAATTATGAATACCCAACGAAAACATGTGTGCCAATTTGAATTTGACAAGCTACAAGCATATGTTGAACAACAAGCTGAATTTAATAACAACTCAGCTGGTAAGGATGATGAGTTTGAGGTAGTAATACTTGTAGATAGTTGAAGTATTTTTTTAATTTGAAATGTTGAATTTTTTAAATATTGTTGGATTCTACTTATTTTTTATTTGAAATGAAAAGTTGTTTAATTTGAAATGTTATTACATTCTACGTAATAAGTTATCTTAATTAATATAACAAACAAAAAACTAATAAATATTTAAACTAAACATGAAATAAAACTTAACAATTACGCCCCCAGCTCTTCCATACTTTGCTCAAAGATTCACTCTCACATCTTCTCTTAATAACCTTTGATACAGATTTGGTTACTAACAAGGGGTAGTCAAACAAGATTTCTATGGACTTTCATAGATTTTTAATTTGAGTGACTTCTAGAGATTCTCTGAAAATCTAGAGATTTCTAGTGATTCTCTGAGAGAATTTTAGAGAGTCTTTATGACTTGTAGAATGAGATTTGTAGTGACAAAAAAATGAGACTCGTAGAAAGTTTATGTGAATTGTAGAGACAAAATTGTATAATATCCCCTGATTAATTCCTAATATTACCGATTTTTTTATTATTCACGTTACAGTAATAATAAAAGTACCATGATCACATAATGAAATATGTGTCTATTGTCAAAATAAATCTCACTGTTGTCATATGCCTAAATTTTCATTCACTCTTATTCCACTCGACCCACATTTTATTTTCTATGCGGAGAAAAAAACCATAACTTCTAAAATATATTTTTTTAAATCGATATATATATATATATATCACAAAGACTCACATGGCCGATTTGAAAATATATATTTTCCAATTTAAAAAATCATTTTACTCCACATTTTGTCTTGATTACCCATTTCCAAGTGGCCCTTAAGTGTATTACTTCACAAGGACAGAAAAAAAATGTTTCACTCCCAAAACCAAAAATTCTCCGATCCGAATTTTCAAGTCTCCCGCAATATCACCTCTTGAGGAGAGATTTTTACCAGGTCTGTTTTTAAGAAAAAAGTCTCTCCAAATCTCTGAAAACAACAAACCAATGACTTTCAATTCTCCTTCAAATAAAAGGAGCGTTGGAGTGACTCTTATGAAATCCTAATCTAATAACATGGAGTTTCAGAGAATTTAAATAACTTGAGAAAAGTCTCTAACCAATAACAAAAGGCATTAAGAAACTCTCCAAAAGTCTCTATGGACTAACATTAGATTTGCGAACTCCCCAGAAGTCATTCAAAATCTCATTTGATTAACCCCTTTGTAAATGTAATTAGTCATTTTCCCATAATTTCTTGCAGACAAGCCTCTTGATGGTTGAATCCCGGGCCTCAAATCTTCATTTTCGTAATTAGTTCACTCTTTATCACGAAAGATTTCCTGAATTACCATGTTGTGTAAAATTATGCAAGTGAGCATAGTCTTGTGCATTTCACAATGAATTAAACCATGATATGTCCCACAAATGATAGCTAACTTTCTCTTCAAAATTTCAAAATCTCGTTCGACATCCTTCTTACACGCTATTTGGCGATAGTTAAAATGCGGGTATGAAAGACCCAATTCGCCGGTTGGGTATGACTGTAAAATTAAACCAATGTAAAAAAAAAATCAAAAAAGGAAATCAACACGGGGACTTCCCAAGAGGTTGGCCATCTGAGTACTACTCTCGCTCAAGCACACTTAACTACATAGTTCTAATGGGTTGTGGTATATTAGTGTTGGTATATTGATTTCGGAAACTATCACCAATTTTACTACTTAACATGTCTTCAATGTAATGGCTCGATCAACTTAACGACTATTAGATCTTCGCATTGATCATTTTGGATAAATCTCATCCGCAAGATAATAACCATGAGTGTATTGATTGTCGTTGAATAAGAAACATACTTGAGGAAAAATTTTATACTTAAGATATTCAAACAGTGGTGACTTTTGGAACACATTTTATATCATTATGTGAACCCGGAAGACCAAAAAAGCATTCCATATCCGACAATCATAAGAAGCAGCATCTTCAATGATAAAGGTTGGTTTTGGGTAATGACCCTTATATTGACCCGCCAAATAATTAGGGCATCCATGCCATATCCAATGCATACAATCAAGACTACCCAGCATTCCTGAGAAGCCCTTATCCTTACTCTCCCTTAATATTTCTTTAACATCCCCTCGTTTGGTATTCGTATATATTTCGTACCAAAATAATTAATAATTACTTCGCAAAATGACGAAAGGTTAGTGAATCAAGTTGTTCTACCCATACGAAGGTACTCATTGTTTGCATCCGCAAATTTTCCATAACCTAGAATCCGTAGAGCCAAAGTAACTTTTTGTTCAGGACTATGACCTCTAATATTTTGTGCATCAAACTAATAATCAAATTTAGCTTCTACTCGACAAATATAAGACATAATCTTTATCACCAGGTGCCGAGGTATACGAAATCAACATTGGAAATCTTGATCAGAGTACATATAATTGAGAAGAAAATAATTGTCCATTAGCTTCTGGTGGTAAAATTCCCTCCCTCGATATGTATATCTTCTTGTGGATACTTCTTGAGGCTCAGAACTCTATGTATTTGGCCCGAATGTACGAGCATCAGAGTTTTCATTAGTTCTCTATCTTTTTCTTTCTCATCATCAAGTTGTTGCAACCTCAGTTGATGCATTTGTTGTTGAGCTTTAAACCATTGATATGAATATCAATCTCTTCATCAGAACTTGACATTGATGATTATGAAATTTATGTAGCACCCCCTAAGCTAGCAGCTGACTAATCCAATGAATTTGCTAAATAAAGAAGCACTAAAATCTAAAACATGCACTTAAGCATTCAATTAAGAAATGTGATACAAAACTTAACCCAAAGCTAACCCCGCTCAGAAATATATATACAAGATATCCTCTCAAATGATACATATATGATAGTCACTTGGGTTACACACAAAATACAAACACAGAATAAACATAATGGAAGCTAACTAACTAGCGTAAATATTTCTTCGAAGCTTTCATAATCACATGCACATCTTGATCTGTCTCTGAAACTGAAAGTGGGAATGGGTGAGCACATCATCCCTAAAAGGGGTGCCCAGTGGGAATAATAACTAGCTTTCAAGTAATCATTAATATGATTCAAAGACAATGCAGGTTTAATCGTAAAACAATAATACACAGAAAGACAGTAAAACACAAAGTAGAAACTTCTTCATAGACATTCATAAATAACAGTAAACATCCATGTATGAGGTGTGTTGCCGCACTTAAGGGAAGAGTAATATTCGTGCTAAACCACACTCATTAGGTAATATTCGTGCTAACCGCACTCAATAGAACTGGATATAAGGGAAGAGTAATATTCGTGCTAAACCACACTCATTAGGTAATATTCGTGCTAACCGCACTCAATAGAATACTGATATTTGTGTCGGCACACATCTCATACCACACCAAGCACACAAACATATGCATGAATTTCACAACACAAAGATTGATTTGTAAAACAATAATGAATACAAGAGAGTTCGTTATTGATTCCCACCTCTTTTGATGATAGGCAACGCCTACCTCGAGATCCATGATCCGCTGGTTCGTCCTTTGAATCGATCGTTGTTAATACAGAATAATTCTTAATCATACAGGCACTCTAACAAATCTAGCCAAAATGGTTTACACAGGAATCATACGAGTCTATCTAATGGTTTTAAGCCCATTTACGTTTTTATACCCTTTTATTATCTATATTTAGCCCATCTAAGGTTTACTAATTCAATTAAGTTGGTTTTATAGTCCATTAACTAGGTCTTACGAATATCTACAACTTTGTAGAAGAAGTCAAAGTCTAATTCGGACTATGAGAGGTCCAACACATCTAACTAAGAAAACTACCCTAAGCCCAAGTCCATTAAAGTCAACTAACATTCACTAATTGTCAAACTAACGGTCAATGGTCAACTAACAGTCAACGTCCATGTCAAGTCCAAGTCTTGGTCAACGGTCAACTATTAAAGTCTGGTTAAGTGAGTCAACTCAGGTTAGGACAGGGATTCTCGGTGAGTCAACACGGTTCGACTCAGTCAGATAACTGAGTCAGATAGGGTAATTCAGTCAGACATCTGACTGGGATGACTAACAGCCTAATTCTGTTACAGCTACAAGAACACAAACTATAACTTCATTTACAATCTAACCACACTTAAATAAACTTCAAATATCAATTACAACAAAGACCAAGCCTACCTGCAAATGCAGCTATAAGCACAATCTGTCTTCATTTTGTTACAATTCTAATTCACCTAGTCACAACAACGCCAGGTCTATAACCTTTGGTTATTCAAAGGTACAATACATCTCAACTATAGAAGTAAGTCTCCCTTCTATGCATAGTGATACAAGAATGCAGTTGCCCTGTCTAGGTTCATGACTCCTGACAATGCCTACTACGTAACAAGTATCACCTGAACACACAAGAATTACCAACCTCACCATTCCCCAGTGCTGGATTAACTAAGTATTAATTTATTAAGATTAATTATTGGTTTTTTAAACTTTTATCTTATCTGATATAATTCTGATAAATTTATTTCGTAAAATATATAAATAGTTCATATCATCTTAAGCAATTTAGTCGTCTGAAATTTAGTCACCATTATAAGTAAACCCAATTTGATTATTTTAAGTGTTAACTTACTATAGCTGATTAATTTCTAAATTCTATTGTAATTGCTTTAACTTGAAGATTTTACTTTATAAACTATGTACATAATTCACAGCATTTTAAACAATTTAAACATCAAAATTTATTTTATCTTATTTATTTACATGAAATTAAATTTTAATTCCAAATGAAACCATAATATTATAACTAAATAATTATTTAAAATTCATGTACTATTTTAAAATAACTGAATGTTATAACTATTATCCAAATGTTACTATTATTATTTCCAGTGTGTCTATTTGTTTATTTCATTATGCAACTTGTTAAAAGTAAATAACCACTTTAAATTATTTTTTATTTTTTTCTTTCATGTCGTTTGGTATTAATATTTAATTATTGTTATTACATACATTTCTTATTTCTTAGAATGATATAAGTTATTCATAATTAATCATAATGCGTTAACTTTATTATTAATACTAGATTTGATTTGATCTAACTTTATTTCCTTAAATTTATTCTAGTGCTAAGTAATCCTTAAGGTTTATTATTAATAAAAAGTATATTTTTCTAATACAGTACTAACATATAATTATTACCCAAATGATATTTACAATAACTCAAATTTTTTTTTACAGCATTATAATTTGCTTATTTTATCGAAAATTATTGTCTTAATTATACTATCATTTTCATTATTGTTTTATCTAAAAAAAATTCATAATTATTTAATCATAATTATTATTTTAATCCTTATATATCCTTATTGAGATTTTAGTTAAGTTTGATATGATACTAACTAATAAATGCTAACACTATTTCACTAAAATTATTATTGTTATTATCATCGATGGCCGAACTACTATTCTAACTATTCTAACTAATCTTACAAATATTATTAAATCCCAAAATATTATTAACATTTATGTAATTATAATTTGTTTTTCTCTTTATATAAATCAATGTGCTCAGTAAGTTTCTACGTGATTTACAATAATACTAATCTCACTATTTTTGTCGTATTAAATTGTCTACGTGTTCATACTTTTTGGAATATTTATTTTCAAATCTTTATTAGCTAAAGTCACCGGTGCATCCTACAATTTTTACTTCATTAAATATAAACAACCAAACAAACAAACAAACAAACAAATCAATCAATCAAATAATTATTTTAATTATTGATAGCTTTTAGTGATTACGATTTATCTCACAACCCAACCCAGTTCTAAACTATTCTAGTTCTCCAACTGGCACTGGCTATTCCTATTGATTTCCAATATAAGATCTAATAGTAAGATCTGATACCAACATTGTAGCGCCCCCTAAGCTAGCAGCTGACTAATCCAATGAATTTTCTAAATAAAGAAGCACTAAAATCTAAAACATGCACTTAAGCATTCAATTAAGAAATGTGATACAAAACTTAACCCAAAGCTAACCCCGCTCAGAAATATATATACAAGATATCCTCTCAAATGATACATATATGATAGTCACTTAGGTTACACACAAAATACAAACACAGAATAAACATAACGGAAGCTAACTAACTAGCGTAAATATTTCTTCGAAGCTTTCATCATCACATGCACATCTTGATCTGTCTCTGAAACTGAAAGTGGGAATGGGTGAGCACATCATCCCTAAAAGGGGTGCCCAGTGGGAATAATAACTAGCTTTCAAGTAATCATTAATATGATTCAAAGACAATGCAGGTTTAATCGTAAAACGATAATACACATAAAGACAGTAAAACACAAAGTAGAAACTTCTTCATAGAATTCATAAATAACAGTAAACATCCATGTATGAGGTGTGTTTCCGCACATAAGGGAAGAGTAATATTCGTGCTAAACCACACTCATTAGGTAATATTCGTGCTAACCGCACTCAATAGAACTGGATATAAGGGAAGAGTAATATTCGTGCTAAACCACACTCATTAGGTAATATTCGTGCTAATCGCACTCAATAGAATACTGATATTTGTGTCGTCACACATCTCATACCACACCAAGCACACAAACATATGCATGAATTTCACAACACAAAGATTGATTTGTAAAACAATAATGAATACAAGAGAGTTCGTTATTGATTCCCACCTCTTTTGATGACAGGCCACGCCTACCTCGAGATCCATGATCCGATGGTTCGTCCTTTGAATCGATCGTTGTTAATACAGAATAACTGTTAATCATACAGGCACTCTAAGAATCTAGCCAAAATGGTTTACACAGGAATCATACGAGTATATCTAATGGTTCTAAGCCCATTTACGTTTTTATACCCTTTTATTATCTATATTTATCCCATCTAAGTTTTACTAATTCAATTAGGTTTGTTTTATAGTCCATTAACTAGGTCTTACGAATATCTACAACTTTGTAGAAGAAGTCAAAGTCTAATTCGGACTATGAGAGGTCCAACACATCTAACTAAGAAAACTACCCTAAGCCCAAGTCCATTAAAGTCAACTAACATTCACTAACTGTCAAACTAACGGTCAACGGTCAACTAACAGTCAACGTCCAGGTCAAGTCCAAGTCTTGGTCAACGGTCAACTATTAAAGTCTGGTCAAGTGAGTCAACTCAGGTCAGGACAGGGATTTTCGGTGAGTCAACACGGTTCGACTCAGTCAGATAACTGAGTCAGATAGGGTAATTCAGTCAGACATCTGACTGGGATGACTAACAACCTAATTCTGTTACAACTACAAGAACACAAACTATAACTTCATTTACAATCTATTTTCAATCTCTCTTGCACCTGCATTTATTCTATGCTCAAATCCACATCCAAAGTTTCAACATACTCTGCAGATGCACCTAAAAAACCATTTCCAAATCCAACTCAGACAACCTTGCCTTAATCTCATTTAAATTTTAGTTCCAGAAAACCATCATTTCACACCCACCAGACTGAAATCCATGACCACTACCACCACCACACATTCATTTTATTACCAACACAGCTCATAAAATTTCCTAACTCACATATACTCTAATTCATAATACCTGCAATTAGCATAACACAGACAACCACACCATCACATTCTACCTGTCGTACATATTCAGTTCACTATCAAATCAATTCCAACACCTATAACTGCAGTTCAATCCAATATCCCCCATTTTAGTTCTTCCATTACCATCTCTGAAGTCTTGTAACTCATTAACTATCACCACATGTAACTTCAAAAAGAATTACACTCATTCCGTTACATTGTAGTTCCTTATACCTCGTATCTACAACTTCATTACAACATGCAATTCAACTTAGCTTCCCTTATCTCTGACAGCAACTCCTACTTAAACAACTTCACATCATCAACTCATCTCAGACAATAATGTAATTCATCCATTCATACACAATTTGTATTTCCATCAACTCTGACATCTTAATTTAACATATCATATTCAATCTGAAACTAAAACAAGAATTACTTCAATTGATAACACATACTCATGAAATTAAATTTACTGCTGAAGAATTACCTTGGGAAGAAATCACAATTTTGTATAGCTTCTTATCCTCCATCTCAATCGGATTCAGTCACTTGATTCAATCACTTCTATGAACCCTCGTACTAATTTGGGGAAGAACTTGAAACCCTAATTTTAGTTCACCACCATACCGGCCCAAAACATCGAATTAACCCCAATTCATCCAACTACACTTCAATTAAGAACAAACCCATCTCTAATCTTCCTTCCAGACCTTCAATTCCATCTTCTAATTTATCTTTAATCGAATCTCAAACCCATATCTAGAAACCCAAATTATGATTAAAACAATGTCAAACAATCCAACCACTTCAATCAAACATTAACCCTTGCTTCTTCATCTACCCACAACTCTATTCTTCATCTATCAATCTAAAACTCATTATCATCTTCATCTTCATTGATTAACAGAGAGACCCTAAATTCAGTTCATCTCAAAGATTCGAATTCGAATCAACAATAATTTCCATCACCATCCCCATCGACTACTAAACTATCTTTTCCACCATCTTCCAAATGCAGAACTTCCATTTAATTCTCTCAAAATGCTCGCAGGGAAGAAGAACAGAAGAAGGAGGAAAGAGAAGAAGAAGTAAGAATGAAGAAGAAATAGAAATAGAAAGAAAGAAAGAAAAAGAAGATTTATCTTCTCGATCGGTTGGGGATAAGAATAAGGATAACATTATTTCACCCACTTGCTTCGCTAAGGAGAGCCCAGGTCAGTCTAATTGTGAAAAGACTATTTTGTCCTTCAAATCACTCTGATGATTACTTATTCGTCTGGTATCCGAATGACACATTCGAGCAGTCTAATCCGCAAAACTTTCCGAGACCTATTCACTGATACTAGTTTAGTATCTAAATCGTTGTTAGATTAATTTCTATTAATTAATGTTCGTGTTAAACTAATCGAGTTATTATCGTCTAAGACGTCTCTTGACTAGTATAACAATGTTGATGAGCTTGAGAGTCCTTACAATTTAAATCCGAATATACAGATAAATAAATTGGTAAAATATGTGTAGAAGTAAGTGTGAGTAATTTGATGAAGTAAAGGGGCGTATATATAGGAGTGCAAGCAAGGGGAATAGTTTTTAAAAAATGGTGGTTAGCGATAAATTATTGACCGGGCATTACTGTGAATATCTCCAGCGATAATATTACTATCGCAAGAAATATTCACAATAACGGTAACTAGAAAATATGTCGCTTAACCCTTTGCCATAGTAGCACATCTCATTTGTCATGCACCTGGTACGCCAAATAAGATTTTTCGTCATGATGCACAGGAATAGGCCTTACATGTTTGTTGGCATCTGGATCGCGATCGGGATCTGAGTCAACCCCTAACTCACCGCGAGACAGATGTCAGACCGTTTGTTTTCTATTTTGAGTCAAATATGATTCAATTTCTGACTCATATCCCTAACTAGTGGAGCAAACCACTGACTCACGTATTTTAGAATTAGTTGAGTAAGATCTGACTTAAAAACACAAACATATTTAGTATTTTTAGTTAGATTCAGACGAGTTAGGTGATTTTTTTTCAGATCCAGACAACTCAGATGAGTTAGGAATAACAAACAAGGTGTTAAAGTCCAAACTCAACGAGTATAGAGCAATAACGTCTGAATATGGACGGACTACTAGTATAGAGCAATAACGTTTTCAGGATATCTAAATGTTCCCTGACTATACAGAATAAATATTCAGAATGAGTATGACGCTTCCACTAGCTCATACCTCGGCTCTCGAATAAATATAATGTTCCTAGACAAATTGTTTGTTGGTATAAAGCCATCAATTAATTAATTCTAGTCGCAAAATTCATCAATTGAATTCCTATAAAATATTTTATATTTCATTACTTCAATTCATGGATTTTCCCAGCAGAATTCCATGGGTTAGTAATAAATATTAAACGTACGGGCATTTGGGCCACCATCGAGTAAGCCCTGAGAAAATGATGTGAGTGTACTTAGCAATAATGCACGAACGAGCACCCAAATGCATAAATGAGCATTCAAAAATATGGACGAACGAGGAAATATGGAAACCTATGTAAAAAGGAAAGCAAAATAATTATAAAAAAGAAAAGAATTAAGTGGCGCTCACGAGGCCGGGCCCACCAGCAGGCCGGCCATGCCGCCGTGGCCGTTCCCACACCTCTCTGTTTTCTTTTTTTAACCTATTTTATTATTTTTCCCTCATCTCTTGAGAACTCCCTTGTTTGAGCAAACTTCCTCATTTGAGCAAAACTCCTAGTTTCTCCATATTAAGATGGAAAATAATAAAAATAGAGAAGAGCGTCACAGGACCGGGTCCACCGGCAGGTTGGCCATGCCTTGGTTGTGTCCGGTCCCACATCTCTCTTCCATATTTTATTATTATTATTTCTCTCATCTCATGAAACCTCCTCGTTTGATCAAACTCTTGGTTTTCATATTTTCTCAATATTGTTGAATCTCCAAAAATCCAAAAAGTTAGATGGTCCCATGACCATCAGGGCTTCTCTCACGGAAAATATTATGATTTTAATATTCTCAAAATATTGGTCGCACGAGCAAAGTCCTACTTGCTCATTTAAGCAAAATTGAGAGTTTCAGTCAAGATCAAACTCTTTTGAAAATCCAAAACATTGATCGAACGGACATTAGAAAATATAGAAAATTCTCAGAATTGAGCCATGAGCAACATGGTGACGCAGGAATGCCACCTTGGTCGTCCAAGGTCGGATATTTGGCTTGCAAAATCCGGTTCTCACCTCCTATGATATTTTGACCTAACTTCTATAGTTCATATTGGGTTCAAACTCTTTTCATACAACTTGGAATTTGATCCATCGACCATCTATTGGTCCCATGACCACCAAGGGACGGTTCCATACCCCTTGGTCGGTCCCTCTTATCTCCATTATTAGGTTCGACCACCTAAGACGAGCATTATTTTAATAATTAATGATTAAAGGAGCATTTAAACATCCTTTCACCAACTTGTCTACAAAGGACTTTGGTGCATGCTCATTCGAGCACCCGGGATCTACATGATCGTCCCATCATCTCATGTAGCCGGTCCCTTTCTCACTCATTGTTTGATTTTCAGTAAATCATCCATTGATCAATAATCAATCAAAAATTAAGGTTTCGAACCAAATGCTCTGCAAAGCATAATTCTGAATAGGTTCAAACACCAATAATTTTATGTTGATCCAGCAATAAATATTTTAATTAATTATACAATATTCGGTCTAGCTATCAATATTTTTAACTAATATTTTATTTGGTCTCGCTACCAATAATTCATCAATCGAGCAATATTTGCTCAAACCTGCAATATTGATTTAACTATCAATATTTTAATTTCTCAACCAAGAAATATTTCTCATGTTGATTCATCTATCAATATTCGAGTAATATTCCTCATATAGATTCAACTATAAATACTCGAGAATTCCATATTGTGGGTACCTAAAATATAAAAGAGGTTAGAAGTCGGATTCTAGGGTTTCTGAATGTGAGTTAAGGGAAGTTGGGCATGAAAAGTATCTACCTAAACCATGCACAGTGGTCGTTCAAAGGCTGCTTCAGTTACAGGGAAGTGTTTATGGTTGGTCTAAGGGAGGTAAGAAGACGAAGAGAGAGATTAGGGAATTCTAGGGTTTGAAGAAGAATTACTCTGAGAGGTTATGATTAGGATGATGATAGCTTGGACAAATAGAGGACCTATTTATAGCTTAATTCTCTAATCTCGGGTCGGTGAAGATAAAGATTGATTTTCGTGTTGTGCAGAGCAATTATCCCATCTCTTCAAGAATAGATAGAGATAAACTAGGTTTAGTTTATCTCATTATTCCACCACATTTACTCTCTTCTGCGGTGATAAATAGACCGGGTATTTCTCGAACGTGTCGTAGACCGCCAGACCAAAAGCCTAATTGTTATCCCCTTATTTGTGTGAAGCTGAGTTAGACTTTATGAAGATGTGTTGAGAGAGAAATATTCTCTTTAGCCGAGTTGGAAAAGATAGAGAGATATTCTATGATTTGTAAGAATGACTAGGATGAGTCACGTGAAAGGCATGGGATCCCTCAAAATTTGTGTGGAGATTCTGAAAAGGAGACTCTTATATGAGGCTCGTGCCTATCATGGGGAATATTCAACCATGTCTGAGATTTCCGAGAGATGTGAATCTCTCCGGGATTTTGAGGAGATATGTGAATCTCTCTGATATTTTGAGGAGAAATGTGAATCTCTCCATGATTTGAGGGCAGATATGAATTTCTTTGAGATTTTGCAGATGGATCCAAATCTTTACGAAAATTTTCTTGACGGATCTGAATCTCTCTGTGGTTAGTTGGGACTTGTCCTTCTTTGTACGCCTGATTAATGTCTCTGCGAGACTTCGGCTCGCTTGTCTTTTGTTAAATCACTTCTCGGTCGAACTCGCAAGCTTGTTTGTCAAGTTTAGTTGATCAAAACTATATACTTGATTTCTAATCTACTTATAGCTATGTCTCGGATTAGGATAGAATGTGTAGTTGAGCTTTAGACTTCACGGCGTTTACTAATTGAAGAGGAAGATCTACTGAGGAGCTTGGAGGAACTTCATCAACAAAAGGTATGTGGAGACTAAAACTTATCTATCTCTCATAAGTATATTCTATTCTATATTCTAATGAGACTAAGTCGTATAGCTATATAAACTTTTATATTATACACAGTTGATATTTCGAGCCGAGTTTATCTCGCTTATCTATTTCTCGAAATATGTGTAGGAATCTTTTTGCTTTAGTTATGTTCATCATATTCTTGACGAGTTTTGTTGGAAAAAATTTATTTTTTGGAAACAAAATATTAAGTCAAAAGATTATCATGTGAAAATTACCTTGAACATCTTATATGATATGTGTGAGACAATCATTTGATGTTAGCTTTAGAAGTTTCGTATTGATCATTCGATCACTTGAAAACTTTTTGAAGCTAATGGTATGTGTGAGATTACCATTGTTGTATTCTAAAGATGTTTCAATGATCAAAATGAGAGTTTAGAAAAATTACCCATGTCTGGATACAACACGGTATGCATACTTAGTATGCGAATTGTATTGTGATAATTCAGGTCTGAACCTCTTGTTTGCGTACCTAGTATGCGAATGGATTTACCTGAGAAGGTTTGGAACTCTTGTTTGTGTACCTAGTATGCTAATGGGTTTACCTGAGTTGGGTTAGGAACATTTGTTCGCGAAACGGGTTTGCGAACCGCTTGATTAGGCCAAGGTCCAGAGCTGTTGTTCGTGTACCCAGTTTGCAAAAATAGTGGTTAAGTTCTAAAATCGGATATGTATGATTCTCATACTCATGAAATAAAACATTTATGATTTAAGGAATGAAAATTAACTTTTCAAACCGTGGTTTAATGTTCATGAATTAATTCTTGTATAAGTACTTTGTACGATTACGAGTCAATCTAATTTTGTTTCAATTTGTTCATATATATTTTTATGATATAATGAACAATTGAACAACTCTATTTGAAACACAATTAGATTCATTTGACTATCTTTCATGATTGATTGATGATCATACTTAATCTAGAAGTGTTAGATGAATGTGGTTAAGACGAAAGACCACATGCACATTTCGCATTCATGAACACCTAGCGGTTGTTCAATATGTCGTTGCGACAGATTAGCAACGAAAATTTCGCAATGAGGCTGGTGTTGTTGCTACTCTGGGTTGCTAAATCCTAAAAATGATGTAATGGACACCTTATTTGTTTTCTCCTGACTCAACTTAGTCGTATGAGTCGGACTCGCTTGAATCTGACTGAAATCACCTGACTCATTTGGACCTGACTCAAAAATATGATCCAGTGGTTTGTTCCCATGAGTCTGGGTATTTTATTTCCTGACTCAAACATGTCTAAATTAGGGATTAGGTCTGATTCACATCACGAGTCAGATATGATTTCACTACGGGAAAAATAGTGATCAACTACCCCTGAAAAGAGTTGTCATATGTCTACGACGACGTTTATCGATAGGTTGCACAAGGGGGGGGGGGGGGTTGTAGAAAATCCCCAAATCTTTACAACCCTTCAGTTATAGTCGTAAACATAGTTATCGATCAGTTTTGTACAATATTTGATTCAGTTGTGAATGTCTTTCAAAAGAAATTCTTAATGCCTAACACAACTCATATCTAGGTTGTGAATATAATGTTTGACTACACTTATTGGGGTTATAGAAATTTCTTTAACAACAATGGTTAGAGTTTCATTTTATTTCTTTGACAATTGTGGGAAGAGTTGTATGTCTCTTCTTTGAGAACTATGGGAAGAGTTGTATTTCATCTCTGACAACTCTAATTCTGAGTTGTGGTACATATTGGATTTGGAAAAAAAATTAAATTTAGAGAATTTAAATACAAAATTAAATCTGTAATACAAAATTGAATCTGTAATACACTATAGGCCACCAACACCAACACCTCCAAATTCAACCCACAATCCATATGCAATGTCTCACTGGTGACCACCTTCCAACTCCGTCTGATCGCAACAACAACAAACCAACTCCTTCATCAACATCAATCCTCACTTCCATGGTTGAGACTCAACTGCAAACTCGAGCTCTATCTTCACAACACCATTGTTTCAATCACCATCGGCCATCGCTACTTCCAACCATTCATGTATTCACCATCAACCACAACACAAAACCCTTGTCACTGCCAGCATTAAGAAAGAGCAATCTCAATCTCATTTCAATCATGGAAAAACCATACTACCGCCTTCACAGCATAAGCACCCACCAGATTCACTTATTAAGAAGAGCAAAACTTATTAAGGGAAGGATACATGCACGGTTAGAATACGAAAAGAATGACCGCAACAAATAGAAGAGGAGGCTCACCTTGTCAACCACCGCCCAATTCATCTCATAGGTGAACACCTCTGTTGTCATTGGCATCATGTAAATGAAGTTTTTGAGTCATTTCACCATCTTCTTATCAAACGTCTTAACCAGATCCTGAACTTGTACATAAACTTCCGATTCGTAAATCTTTTCCATATCTCTGTCACAACTAGTATCCAAATAAATATCCAAGTAGCCAATAGATGGATCTTGGTGGTGAGTCAGCCAGTCCCTACAAAACATGCATGTTTCTCTTTCTAGTTCAGACCTCAGATCAACTGGATGAACTTTACTGATACATTTCAACATATCTGCGGCCTCAAACAGGTTGACATCAGCACATTTATGCTGACGCAATGCGGCAGCATAATCTATAATTGGAGGTCTCAAGATTTTCTCTTTACTGGCATCATAATCTTCAGTGGGACGACTTAGATTGAATGCAGAATCAGCAGGACGCGGAGTTGATACACCGTCACCAGGCTCAAATTTAGGGAACCAAACACATGTCCATTCAGATTTGTAGGTAATTAGAAGTCAAATTAAGACAGGGAAAACTATAAGCATGTTATGGGGTTTGGCGATTACCAAAATTAGAAGTACTTGTAGGCTTCCTCCTCTTGATTGAATCTTGAACATCACCCATGTCATCATGTCCGTCCCTCTTCTTTTCACGCAGGTGTTGCTTCTGCCTCTGACCATCAGCAGTGGTTTTGATTTCAGTAGTCATGTTCTCATCACCCTTTTGATCCTCTATTGCATCTACATATACGAGAACAAGTATGTAGAGATTAGAGCCACATTCAATACAAATTGAGAAAAGTAGAACATATCAAGAATTAATCCCTATTATATCCTTCTTCTACATATATAATAAAAGAATCAGGGAGGCACGAAGATGTTGAAGGGATATAGGCAGAGGATTGAAGGGTCGTGTACAAGTGAGATTATTACTAAGTAAAAGCTAATGGATTATTCAATGCATCCAGAAGAACAATGTAAAAGAGGCTATATGTTCTCATTACCATTTATTGACAAAGTTCTAAAACATTGATTCAATGACAAATTCAACATTTAACCAAACTTGATATGATTTGCAGTACTTAGTCAATAACCTATTGAGAAATAAAATCTAGCATCATGTGTTCACAGGAAAAGCGTAAACGAGGCAATAATAGTCATGTTCTCAATTTCTCATCATCAAAATTATTGAGAAATATCAACAACGAGAGGAAAAAGGTAGAGATTACCCACAAATATTTTGATTTTTAAGTAATTATGTAAATTACTGCCCTTTTGAATCGTTAATTCACCTCTTCGAGAGAATCCCTTGCTCCAACAGGTGACAGTGAATGACCATCAGGCTCATAGCAAAAATTCAACGATCGAAAGACAAAATACATTCAATTCTTTATGATTATGATTATCTCAATTTGACAGAGATTGAAACCTTGAAACTTAGAACATTTTGAGATTGACAATGATTGAAGCTGATTATTGTAATGGATTGCTCTCAAATACTCAACATCCCATCTATATATTTCATTCTTGAACCCAAATATCACTCGAATCCATGGCAGGAAGACGTTTCCTCTTCACTTACTCAAACCATAAATAAATGTTGATGTAAACATCAACGATTCAACCAATTTCATCTCCTGCTTCCGTTAATCTCGAGCAATTACCCTCTCCAGACTTAAGATTGAACTAGACCTAATTTCGTTTCACATAAAACCCCCAAATTCATTGTTGTTACTGTTGTAGAATGATCAATAAATTTTCAGATTCCCAGTTCATTGATAATAGCAGAACTTGTTGATGATGCTGCAGTTAACACCATCTTCTTCTTTGTTCAGATATGGAATTGCTGAGATGCTACTGTTGATTGTTGCGGATGAGAGAAAGGGGGAGTTAAAGATAGAGATTGAGAGAAGATGATGAAGAAGAGGGATTAAGGTGTTCTTCAGGACCCAAGAGCAGAGGAAGAGATGAAGAAAGAGAAAAAACAGATTAGGTTCGTGTGGTTGAGGGAGGGAGGGTTTTGTAGAATGAGCGAGTAAAAAAAATGCTTAAAAAAAAAATCTGACGGACCATGTTTCGTTTCATATATTCATACGGATTAAGAAAAGATCTCGACGGATGCTAATGCATTCGAGATGTTCATACGGATTGACATGTATGTGTTTCTATTTGTGTTAATCTAAGCTCATGTATTCGGTCTAATTATCAACCTTCGACATGAAAAAAAATCCAAAAAAAATACTAATAAATTTAGGACATTGTTATTGACATTCTGATATAAAAAATCCAAAAAATGTATAACAATGAATCGGGAAAATGAAAAATGAAATCGATAATTGGTGTGTTTCTTTGTGCTTTCTCTTTGTGTTTCCGGTTTGAATTTCGACTAGTCACATAGGTCACGAAGTAATTTTGACTAGTCCTACAAGCCATGAATAGGCTCCGGGTTGGTTATGACTTTAAATTTAGCAGGATACATCATCGAAATCGATAAATGTGAAGCGTGGTGTCGGTTCGAACTTTAAATGTGGTACAATGGCATACAAACTATGAACCAAGATGCTCCGGGAGGGTTATGACTTCAAATTTAGCAGGATACATCATCGAAATCGATAAATATGAAGCGTGGTGTCGATTCGAACTTTAAATGTGGTATAGTCGTGAGTGGACGATTATAAATCGAAAACTTGGTAAGAACGATGAATCCATCCATTTATAGGTAAGATTATATTAGAATGTTCCCTGAAACCTTAAACAAACTCTATTATGGCATATGTTATGCATAACTTGGCTCCGATATTGAAACCTTGCCTTTAGTGGACTGTTATAAGTCAAAAACTTGTTAAGATCTATGAATCCATCCATTTACAGGTAAGATCGATTACATTAGAATATTCCCCGAAACCTTAAACAAACTCTATTCTGGCATATTGTATGCATAACCTGGATCCGATATCGAAACCTGGCCTTGAGTGGACTGTTATAAGTCAAAAAATTGGTAAGAATGATGAATCCAACCATTTACAAGTAAGATTCCTTTGGAATATTCCCTGAAACCTTAAACAAACCCTATTCTAGCATATTGTATGCATACACTGGCTCCGAGATCGAAACCTGGCTGGGAGTGGACTACTATAAGTCGGAAAATTGGTAAGAATGATGAATCCAACCATTTACAGGTAAGATTCCTTTGGAATATTCCCCGAAACCTTAAACAAACCCTATTCTAGCATATTGTATGCATACATTGGCTCCGAGATCGAAACCTGGCTGGGAGTGGACTACTATAAGTCGGAAACTTGGTATGAATGATGAATCCATCCATTTACAGGTAAGATTCCTTTGGAATATTCCCCAAAACCTAAAACAAACCCTATTCTGGCATATTGTATGCATACATTGGCTCCGAAATCGAAACCTCACTTGGAGTGGACAACTATAAGTCGGGAACTCGGTAAGAATGATGAATCCAACCATTTATAGGTAAGATTCCTTTGGAATATTCCCCGCAACCTTAAACAAACCCTATTCTGGCATATTGAATGCATACACTGGCTCCGAGATCAAAACCTGGTTGGGAGTGGACTACTATAAGTCGGAAACTTGGTAAGAATGATGAATCCATCCATTTACAGGTAAGATTCCTTTGGAATATTCCCCGAAACCTAAAACAAACCCTATTATGGCATATTGTATGCATACATTGGCTCCGAAATCGAAACCTCACTTGGAGTGGACTATTATAAGTCCGGAAATTGGTAAGAATGATGAATCCAACCATTTATAGGTAAGATTCCTTTGGAATATTCCCCGCAACCTTAAACAAACCCTATTCTGGCATATTGTATGCATACACTGGCTCCGAGATCGAAACCTGGATGGGAGTGGACTACTATAAGTCGGAAACTTGGTAAGAATGATGAATCCATCCATTTACAAGTAAGATTCCCTCTGGAATATTCCCCGAAACCTTAAACAAACCCTATTCTGGCATATTGTATGCATACAGTGGCTCCGAAATCGAAACCTCGCTGGGAGTGGACTACTATAAGTCGGGAACTTGGTAAGAATGATGAATCCATCCATTTACAGGTAATATTCCTTTCCCCGAAACCTTAAACAAACCCTATTCTGGTATATTGTATGCATACATTGGCTCCGAAATCGAAACCTCGCTGGGAGTGGACTACTATAAGTCGGGAAATTGGTAAGAATGATGAATCCATCCATTTACAGGTAAGATTCCTTTGGAATATTCCCCGAAACCTTAAACAAACCCTATTATGGCATATTGTATGCATACATTGGCTCCGAAATCGAAACCTGGCTGGGAGTGGACTATTATAAGTCGGAAACTTGGTAAGAATGATGAATCCATCCATTTATAGGTAAGATTCCTTTGGAATATTCCCCGAAACCTTAAACAAACCCTATTCTGGCATATTGTATGCATACATTGGCTCCGAGATCGAAACCTGGCTGGGAGTGGACTACTATAAGTCGGAAACTTGGTAAGAATGATGAATCCATCCATTTATAGGTAAGATTCCTCTGGAATATTCCCCAAAACCTTAAACAAACCCTATTCTTGCATATTGTTTGCATATAGTGGCTCCAAAATCGAAACCTCGCTGGGAGTGGACTACTATAAGTCGGGAACTTGGTAAGAATGATGAATCCATCCATTTACAGGTAAGATTCCTTTGGAATATTACCCGAAACCTTAAACAAACCCTATTCTGGCATATTGTATGCATACGCTGGCTCCGAGATCGAAACCTGACTGGGAGTGGACTACTATAAGTCTGGAACTTGGTAAGAATGATGAATCCATCCATTTACAGGTAAGATTCCTTTGGAATATTCCCCGAAACCTTAAACAAACCCTATTCTTGCATATTGTATGCATACACTGGCTCCGAGATCGAAACCTGGATGGGAATGGACTACTATAAGTCGGAAACTTGGTAAGAATGATGAATCCATCCATTTATAGGTAAGATTCCTTTGGAATATTCCCCGAAACCTTAAACAAACCCTATTATGGCATATTGTATGCATACATTGGCTGCGAAATCGAAACCTCGCTGGGAGTGGACTACTATAAGTCGGAAATTTGGTAAGAATGATGAATCCAACCATTTATAGGTAAGATTCCTTTGGAATATTCTCTGAAACCTTAAAAAAACCCTATTCTGGCATATTATATGCAAACACTGGCTCCGAGATCGAAACCTGGCTGGGAGTGGACTACTATAAGTCGGAAACTTGGTAAGAATGATGAATCCATCCATTTACAAGTAAGATTCCTTTGGAATATTCCCCGAAACCTTAAACAAACCATTTAAGATTAGATTCCATCGGAATATTCTCTGAAACCTTTAAAAACCCTCTTTTAGATATTTTTTACCCAATCTCAAAAGGCCTAAATTTTTAGAATTTAGTGAGGGGTGTTAGAGAAAATAGTTTTTAGCAGAAGTGAAAAAAATTTAGCAGAAGTGAGATTTTTTTTTGCAAAAGTGGATAAAATCTAGCTTAAGTGAGAAAAATTTAGCAGAAGTGTTTAACCCCCTACGACGACTCTTAAAGGGGGTTGTAGAAGGTTTATTTATCGGAAGTGAGAAAAATTTAACAGAACCGGAGATCAAAATAATTTTTAACAAAAGTGAGAAAAATTTAGCAGAAGTGAGAATTTTTTTGCAGAAGTGAATAAAATCTGGCACAAGTGAGAAAAATTTAGCAGAAGTGTTTATACCTCTACGACGACTCTTAAGGGGGTTGTAGAAGGTTTATTTATATTTTTCTTCTTATCTTTTCAATCTTCCATCATAACCATCCATTTACATCATAACCGTCCATTTATTTTTTGTTCCTTAACATTTTTTTTCTTATCACTTTTTTTATTAAAGTAGATGTAAAATATAATCAAACATGTAAATGTGGAAGCAGGGCCGGCCCTGACATTTTGCTGCCCCAAAGCAAACCAAAAACTGTTGCCCCCTTCCATACAGAGAAAGGTACTTAGGAGCATCATAAGCCGTTTCCATAAGCATATCATTCTCAACATGTAAACGATAATCTATTTTGCATAAACTTAAGTTAAAGATTATGGTTGCTAACTGTTGTTGGGGAGGAAAACAAGAAGGAAGGATCATGACATCATGGAGCAATTGAGTTTTCGAGAGAGAGATGTTTAAGAAGAAAAATTGTTTTGGAAGTGCAATACGTTTCTACTTATTAGATATTTAGTATTAACTCCTCTGATAACTCCTTCTCTAAAATATGCCCCTTATTCCTTGAACAATACGTCCTATTTTGTATTTATAATTATCGTTTAGACCCTCAGTTTTTTGATGTAACATAAAACCACCCTTATAAAAACAAAAAATGATGCCCCCTGGCCGTGATGCCCCAAAGAAATCCTTCGAATCCCTTGCCTCAGGGCCGGCCCTGTGTGGAAGGATGGTTGGAATCCCGGACTTGGAAGGAAGAGGCTCAAGTTCGACTCACCTTAGCCTCATTTTTTTTTGTTCAAATAAATTTTTATTTTTACAACTCTTATAGAGGTTGTGATTATAAATGACAAAAAAAAAAACACAAAACTACCAACATTGTGAATCCGAAAGGATGGTTGATGACTTGTACTAACGCGAAGTAGGCTTGTGTTCGAATCTCTCCAACAACATCTGTCGAACCAATATTTTTTTTTATCTTCAACAACTCTTATGAATGTTGTTATATAGTAATTCACTATCTTTATGTTATGAGTTGTTAAAGTCTAAAGGTGGTCACTACTCTTTGCACACAAATGTTGTGGTTTTGATTCTCGTCACTACTCTTTGGTCCTGTTTGTCCTAAGAGTTGGACGTTTTTTAACTTTGACAACTATTATTTGGTAAAGGTAGTAAAACATGCCACCTTTCACAACTTTAAAAATATGAGTTGTAAAGTTACAGTTGTAGATATCTGTTTTTCCCGTAGTGTTTGAAAGAAAAAAAAAAGGTCTTACTCTGCCAATTCAGATTTAGACACCGAGTCAGCAAAAAACAAACATATTGTGAGTCAGGAACTTCACTTAGATCCGCAAAAGTCATATCAAGATAAGTAAGATAACTTCACTTAGATATAGATGAGTCAAATCTGGAGGACTCAGATGAGTCGGAAATAAACAAACAAGGTGTCAATCCAAAATTTCAGCTTCTTCAAACTTGTAAATTCTACAACCGTACTGAGGAAGAAGGCAAATCAATATTCAAACAATTAGTTAAACACTATACAATACAATGTCATTCAAAATTTATTTAAAAAATATTTTTGTTATAGGGAAAGCTAAACCATTTAAGGGGAAAGCAGACTATGGCCAAATGATATTGATTATGGGTCAATATGGGTGGAACTAAAAATTCCTAAAACCCCTCCAATCACCTGTTACCTTCCCGTCAAATCTTGGATCATATTCATTGAGATTTGAGAGTATTGATCTAGATTATAGGGTTTGTCATTTTTCTTATCCAATCAAATAGGATTCACCAATCTCTTCCATATAAAATCAAAATACCATTGCTAAATGAATGAAAACGAGCGAATTTCCACAATTATTCTTCAAAAAAGAGAAGAGCGGTCATCAGGAGATACTTGATTGATGACAATCCAATCAAGTTATAACTTAGAATCACCCATTTTCTTAATTAATCTTTAATGAACCTATGAAAACCTTATCTCCTCGGCAACATATGGAAGTGGCAGTCCCTTGAAAAGTGGAAAATCTCTGGCTAGTTTTCTTGGATTTTTGCACCATGATTAATCATAATCACCATAACACAAAAAATACTACCAATAGTTTTTGTTGATTGATAGACATCATTGATTATCAGATCATTCTGTCTTCATGTTTACAAAATCACCAAAACTTCACTAAATTAGTTGTTGTGTCGCAAATAAATCTCATTGTGTGACATAGAAAAATCTCGAAAGAGATAATTGCAGAAACATACCATTAATTGCGAGAACAAAGGTATTTTTGTTAAGATAATATACATTGGCGGTGGTATTTAAAATCCCGAACTGAGCACCCATAGGCCATCCCCGTTCTATTTCACCCCCATTGACTATAAGTCCAATGTCTTGGACCAAAAGTCAGTTTTCTCCTTAAATGATTTAACTTTCCCTATAACAAAAATCTTATAAAAAGGAAGCATTTTAACTACTCTTCTGCACCGGCCTTCAAAGCCTTTCCGAATATCTGAACGTACATCAGTACCTTTTGCCATCAGTGTAGCTTTTGGTGCAAGTTCTAATATATCCACCTCTATATTTTCTTCCAACTTTTTTGGATCAAATAATTCTGGTGTAAGTTCTAATATACCCACCTCAATATTTTCTTCCAACTTTTTCGGATCAAAGGATTCAAGTTTTTTTAGCCTAGGGTAGTCATCAACAAGTGGCTGAAACCATGTCTGTAATAACAGCTGCCGGGTATCCTTGTCGAGAAGGATTTTCCCATTCCGTAAACCAGCAAATAAACGTGCTGTTATGCAACTAACGAGATAGCAAGTGGACAACCAGACCTTCCTGTGCAGGCTTTCCAACTTTTGTTGGTTAGCCCACATCAACGCAAACTTCTCAGATGCTTTCCTATCTTCCAGAATGTCAAGCATCCATAAAAGGTTATCGACTTCTAGAGATATTCGTTGGGCTACCACGTACATATTCCGATCTTTGTGCTTTGTACCTTCTTTAAATTGAGTCATCAATGAATTTAAACAGCTTTGACATGAGGATAAAGTAGTTTTGTTACATGTTTCAGTGGAATTCATATCACCAAGAAGAAGATTGTCTTGTCCTCTTAGAAATTTCAATACCAAGGATTTTCCCACAAGTCGACCTTCATTGTCTTCGGTCTGCACCCAAGTATTCTAAACACGAATGTACGCATATCTGGAAACCGAGTAATTTAAGAACCTGCAAGTCAAAATGTAAGTGTTAGCAGAAGAATTTGAATTCACTTGGTACTGAACAGAAAACCATAAACCAAAAAGATTGCTCAATTAGGAGGATGCAAACATAGAATAGCCCCAAATAAAATACTCACATGCAACAATTGAAACTTAAATCCCAGTACTTCTCCTCCAGACATAGGAACCGGATTCACCAAAAACGGGCGAACTAAAGATGCAGTAACAACCAGGACATCCATGACCATTGCTTGTAAAGAGTAGTTATTAAACTTGGTAAAATTCTAGTATCTTACAAAAACAATAAATAAAGCAAGAAACACAATGCAACCAAGAGTGGGTATTGATTGATATAATCCCACCAATGGAATTATAAGACTCATCGCACATTTCAAAACCGGGAATTTGGAGAGTAAATTTTGTCGGTTTAAGAATGGGATGATGTATACGAGCACAAGAGTGCATGTCTCTGTAGCTGGAATCTTAGGAGTATTTTCTAAACTATTAGTATTCTCACTTAATAATGTTGCCTTACAGATTGTACTCCTCTTTGAAGCGAACACGTTTGGGTATTGTAGGGGTTTGTGTTTCTGGCCGGTGATTAGCAGGGGATTAGGGGAAGAGGAAGAAGCCTTGAGCAGAGATGAGGTGAGATTGACATGGAGGTATGTTGGTGATGTTAACATGGGTTTGGGTTTTCTGAAGGTATAAGAATGGATTCCAACATTCATCAGACGAACACAAGAAGAAGAAGCCATAACGTTTGCTTTGCGACCTAATTTTGTCTACGCATGTCTTATGTAGTACTGAGAAACTGAGGCAGAGAGTTGAGCACCTAGGAAAAGAAACTGCGAGACCATCATTCATCAGATTTAAGAAAAACTAATTACACCAAAATTAGGAATCCGATGGAAAGATATGACAGGGACAAACTTATGAAGGCACCCCACAACATAATTACAAGCGCACATCTTTAAATCTATTCAGATGAGTCAGATCTGAAGTAATTTATAACTCAGACCTTAGCCAGTCAGATCCAGAGTTAAACCCAGATGAATCGGGAGAAATTACTCTCCCCGCTCTATCAAACAGATGAAACTCTCCAACCCTTTCTCTATCAGTTCTTTATTCATCTTCTTCTTCTTCCATCCAACCTCTTTACTAATTTTAGTTCTAAAAACTGGCATGACTTTCCAAGCCTTTGCCTTTGCCTCTGCCAAATACCCACAGATCTATGGCTCGCAAATGCATCATGGAGAAGCTCTTGGGATATATATCAAGAAACAGAACCCAGTCGTTATCCTTCATGTCTGAAATTTTTACAGAGCACGAGTTCCCAAACACCTGCTCATTTGTGATCCTCCGATCATCTTACTAAGTACCAGCCAAAATGATTTCCTGCTCGTTTTGCAACCTGAAACAATGGTTTTCTCTCACCTAGACTGATATTCTTTCATGACATTAACAAGTCTGGAACTTTCAGAGTAATGTTCTTAACAGAAAAAATTGCCATCAAAATGTAGCCTTCCAGCATCGTCTTCACTTTCACTATCTTCCTCCTCAATGCTCTCCCCTGATTTACAGAGTGTGTTTTGTCCAAAACCCACCACCGAACCCCATGTTAAATGGAGCCTTGGTAAGGAAATCCTCTCCTGACTTTCACCTGACTTCATTTTTGGCTTCCACACAATCTAACTTAAACTGAAAATTTTCGCCATCTTCTTGTTCTTCGTCATTTTCAGTTTCAGGAGATAAGATTTCTCCCATGGCCTCAATGTAAACAACATCAAATTCATTTGTTTCCTCTTCAGGGCTCCGAAGTTCCCTAACCATCATTTCCCCAATCTCAGCAAGGAAAAGAAGAAATGCTGCTGCTTCTTTTAGAAATATTGTGCACCAGTAATGAGCCTCGTACTTGCAACTAAATGTTCCTAAACTAACAGACTTAGCAAATCAGAGTCGGATCAGTCGAAACTAGCTGAGTCGGGAGAAATTATTCTCCCTCTTTATCAAACTGAATCTCTCTATAGACTCAGAAATTTCAGAACCTATTTTTGTTTTTTATCCAAATGTCCAACACATTGCTTCCGTACCCAACATTTAAAAAATTAAGGTTAGTACCTGAGTCTGTCGTTGACAGTGAAGTCAAGTGGTTGACTTAACAAAAAATTACTCCTTACAAAATGTAACAATGTCTAAAAATATCTTAATGCCAGGTTATGAAATTATACGTGTTGGAATCTGAGCGTGGCTCTTAAATAAACGAACACAATTTACTAATTTCTTTCAAACCATAAAAACTAGAACTGTGATAATTTTTTCTTGTTCTCGGAAACTCCTCTCTGCGACTCAGGAAAATACCAGAAAAAGAGAAGTATGGTTCGAAGGTCTAAAAAAAAAAGAGAAATTTATTCTTATGACCCTGGCAACTATGGGTCTTACTAAGAAATTTATTCTTGCCCCTGCTATAGATGACATTATGATAAACACTGATGGCTCAATCTCTGAGACTGCTGGCATCTTTGGGGCTATTCTAAGAGATCATACTGCAGAGGTTGTTAGTGCTGCTAGTGGTGGAAGTACTCCTCTTTCTATTGTAGCTCATGAACTACAAGGAGTTGAGCTGGGGATAAAAATGGCTCTGAAGTTTGATAAACTTAAAGTGCATATTGCTACAGATTCCATGGCTGTGTACAATTTTCTCACTAATCCTGAACCTGAACCTCCTTGGCATGTCTTACAAATATGGAGAAGAATAAAGCATCTGAGAAGAAGATTTGTTTCTTGGAAAGTAACCCATTTCCACAAAGAGACAAATAGAGCTGCTGATCACCTTGCAGGGTTGTATACTAGTGATGCTTGGGTGGAGCTTAGGCAGGATGAGTTCTCTCCTGATTTCAGAGAAATCCTAGCGGCTGACAAGGCTCAACAAATCTACCATAGGCGCAGAAGAAGATAGTTGTTCTACTTCTTTTTCCTTTTTTGTTTGTGTGTATTTTTTTTATCTTTTTTTGGTTTGGGTTTCCTTAACCCAGCGGGCCTTGTCAAAACCAAAAAAAAAAACTATGGGTCTTACTCTTTCGGCCCCAGGGTTATTTAATAAAATTTGCAAATTATTCTAGTGGCCCTGGAATATTATAACCGGTGTGCATTTTGTATGCACATAAAATCAATGTGTATATTACATGCACACTATAAAATATGAAGAAAATTCAAAAAATTGTTTACAAAAATCAGTGTGCATATTTCCTTCACACTATAAAATATGAAGAAAATTTTAAAAATTAGGTACAGAAATCAGTGTGCATATTTTCTGCACATAAAATCAGTGTGCATATTGTCTGCACACTATAAAATATGAAGAAAATTTAAAAAATTACTTAAAGAATAAATTTTTTTATATGAAATGAAATTTGATAGTTATATTTACGCTCGTTGTGTAGATCTTTCAAAAAGCTTTCCAAATATATAAAATTTGTCGAATTCTTACGTATGATTCGTGAGACATGTTATGTTTAAGTTGACATGACGATTATACCCTTAAAGGATATATTTTATCATTTGATAATATCATCAAACATCTTTATCCAAATGACCCCCTTATTTTTTTGAGGGTCATTTCAATAAAATGGGTTAATTTTTTTAAAATTAAGTTTTAAGCCGAAGGCCATTTGAGTAAGAGAAAGTAAGGAGAGGATCAAACACTTAACTCCCACAAAAAAAATAGACCACAACAACAATGTATGATGCCGTCTATTAAATATCAGTGTTAGTACTTGAGTTTCCATTTAAATTTGCCTTATTTTTTGTTTCATCGTTTAATTGATGTATACTAATTTAGTCTACTTATTTGTCATTTATGTTAGGATTGTGTTAGGTTTAGGTTGAGTTTTAATTGAATTGATTTTTATTTATTTTTGTATTTTTTAGGGTTTTATAATTAACGATTGAAATCCTTAATCTCGTATGGGTTTCTTTGATTTTCGTTAATGGGTGTTTGAAACCTTAATTATGTGAAATTGGGGATGGGTTTTAGCTAAATTCCATCTGGTTGATTGTGGTGGTGGTGAGTGTTGTTGTGGTGGATGGTAGTGGTGTTGTTGAGTGTTGTTTTGATAGATGTTAGTGGTGGTGTTGAGTGGAGATGGGTGGAAGTTGTCTTGTGCGTTGAAGAAATACAAGATTCTAGGTTGAACCAAGAGAATGAAGAACATGAATGAAACAATATAAGGAAGAACATTAAAAATGCCAAGGGAGAAATCAGGAGAACGAAGAAGATGGTGCAAGAGAGGTGTCTTTATCCATTTAATCATGCTAACCACAAGATGAAACCGGTTGGTATTCACGTGTTAACGGCCAGTTGACACCGTTATATAATAATTATTTCATATCAAAGATCAAAGATCAAGGTGAGACTGGAAATCGATTGTAATAGACAAAGACTAGCAAACCTCAAAATCCGGAACTTACAACTCTAAGATAAGCCTAGATTCTTATTCACCTCACAAGTATTAAACCTGTGGAATCACAAAGTCTGAGACGAAGAGAACTTTGTGATTTCTATTTATGTTCTTTGATGGAGAAAGGCTTATCAATCAAACAAGATTAGGATACACGAACAATCAAGATAAAGATAGTCGAACCTGGATTAAACTAGGTGAAGTGTTTTTAGTCGTTAAACTAGATTCGTCCTCTCCCTCAAACCCTTTTAGGGTTTAAGGGAGAGGACAAATCTAGTTTACAACTAGGATATAGAAGAATAGTTTCGGGGATCCAAAAATATCAGTTGTTTGAGGTTCTCCCTTGTGTAGACTTTCAAAACAAAGGTTGCTTTAGGTTTAATATAAGCTAGCTTTTGAACCAAGCAATCAATATCCACCGTTAGATGAATATTTGATTTAAGATTAACATACCAAGATGTACACTCTCGTTAGGATGAACCATAACCGAACCACATACAAATACATTCTTCATAAATTGTTAACCGAAACTAGCCGATTGAACTATAAGCTTAATCATTTTCATATAACACTTCAGAATTTAATCTTGAGTCATAGCCATAGGTTATAACATGTCTATATAGTGTTTTTAGATATTTATTCAAATGTTAATTATCTCACCGAAATAATTTTAATGCATCTGAAAATATTCGACAGGATAAGTACGTGCACCGGGTACGTGTGCTCTACCTTGTTCGTGACCATTTTTGTCATGATACATGTACCAGGTATGTCAAGAACTTACATAATTTTTTGGTTGGCGTACCAGGTATTTGTACCACGCCAGTTTCAAAACCAACAGATCTTTTATGGTATGCATACTAGGTATGTGTATCTTCTTGGTTCATGAGTCAACAGACTTTTTATGGTATGGATACCGGGTATGCATACAAAAAAGTCACTGTCAAACTATAGATATACCGGTACGTGTACTGGTTACATGTAATGTGGCTCCGAACCTATAACAGTTCTCCCAATATGTGAAACTGGTGCATACTGTCATGTATCCAGATTTACAATAGTTCTAAATTTCTCTCTGAATCAATCTGAAACATTCCCGAAAAACATCAATGACACATATCACTGTTCCGGACTATTTTCGAATGATAAAATTCATCAAGTATGAACAAATGTTCATTAAGCTTAGTCATATATATTTCGAGAACGATAGTACTAAGATAAACTTGACTCAAAATTATTGATATGCATGCAATAGTCTAATTAGTCATACGACATAGTCTTATAGACATAAAGATGAATTTAACTTGAGAAATTGGTGGTTCGGTCTTCACTTACCTTTTATTGAAGAAGTTCTCCAAAAGCTTTGGTTGATCTTCGACTTCAAAAGGTAGAACGCAGTGATGTCCGATTCTCAACTATACACTTTTATAATAATCTGAGACTTGACTAATTGTAGATTAGAAATCAAGATATAGTTTTGATTAACTAAATTTGACAACAAGCTTGATATAGAAACTCTTATGAGTTCGACTGAGCAATGCTATAACATATCATAAAGTACATATTTGCACCTTGAATAAACCCATTGAATTTTTTTTTTGTTTTATGGTCTCCTTAATCACACATAAAATACTCCATCCTGATGCAGCTATTGCTAGAAGTAAGGGTGCACACGGTACGGTTCGGCTCGGTTCTTGCCGAGGCCGAGTACCTGTACCTCCCCGCCTCGGTTCCAAAATTTTGGACCGGTACCTGTACCTTGTACCTCGGTTCCGGTACCATTCGGTACTAGGTACGGCACCAGGTACAATACCGGTACCAATCGGTAACTTTTCTTCCAAATGACAAAGTTCCTTCTGTTAATTTGTAGCATGACTATCCTTTTCTTGTTTCGAGGATGCTGTATAGAATGAAACGAGTAATAAGATACGTCTATGTCACATAGCATGTTGAAAACTGATCTCATCAATCACTTGTGGGATAAATATGGAAACGATCAACCCCCTTGGGCAGGTGGTGAGAGTGGTGCCTCGCTTGATTAATGGACACAGAGAACTACCTGATCTCTTTAATGCATTAGTTAGATTTATTAAAGACAGAGGTTTTTGGTTTCTTTTGGAATAAATTTTGTAAGTGAACCGTGCTATTTGGACAGCCTTTATGAACAGCTTCAACATCTAGCTTCATATGTGGCAGCCACTTGTACTAAAATACAAGAACGTAAATTGAAAGCGTTGAATACTTTGACTTGGGTAGTTTATTATAATCGACTGGCTACTCTCTCTCTGCAATCATCAGATATTCAGAAACAGATCTAAATGAACTCCCACTCGTACTTTTTCGAATTTTTCCGTCCTTCTTCCGTGTCTTCCTTGTACAAAATCTTTTATCAAGAGCAAGAAATTTCATTTTACGAATTTAAATCATCTGAGCGTTTAATTGAACTTTCAATTGAGCTGATATAAAAATCAAGAGCTTGTTCACTGTAGTGCAATATACCCCATATCCCTCATTTTCATGAAGCAGGTTTACAACCGATATTTTGGATTTCAGAACAATCAAAAACCAAAGCAGGATCAATCAAAATCCACCACCAAGAATAACACATTCTTAGAGCTCCATCTTTGATATGGTACTGCATTGAGTTTGGCAAGTGATAGAGAAAAAAACAAAGTTTAAAATGTTTTGTTTGACATGAATAACATGATCATCTGGCTGATTTAGGTAACAAATAGGGATTTAATTCTGTTAATTGGCTGAGAGTGGGAACCATTCCAAGAGATGGGCGCTTACCACCTAACAAGAAAAATAACTAGGGAAATCTCTATTAGGAATTTCATCGAACAGCTCACGAGCAGATAATACTACTGAAGTTCTGTTGATTTTGTTCTCTCCATTTCTCGATTGCTTGCACCAAATTATGAGTTTCCAGTAAATCTAAAACAAACCCATGTTTCCTCGTACCATTTAGGTGGCCACCATCACAGCTTCTTTGATACGATCAACGCAGAAGCACCTCCAATTCAAAACCCAAAAATATGATACTCCAATGGAAAAACAATCAAACCTAACAGT
The DNA here is from genome assembly GCA_023529315.1 of Papaver bracteatum. Taxonomy (NCBI): domain Eukaryota; kingdom Viridiplantae; phylum Streptophyta; class Magnoliopsida; order Ranunculales; family Papaveraceae; genus Papaver; species Papaver bracteatum. The sequence continues at coordinate 834,737 of JAJJWX010004026.1, forward strand.
AGTGATGTCTTCTAAATAAACCCAGGTTCTTAATTATCTTAATTTATCAAAAAATAAAATGATCAAACACAAATTATAAAAATTAGACCTATGGAGATCTAAATCAAACCGTACCTGATTTAGAGCTAAATCAAACCCACGTTCTACAAATTAAAATGAAAACTGATTTTATATGGGTTACCGTACTGAACTGAGGCAGGCGTTTCTCCCATAACTGATTTGATCTCATCATACTCAGGGGTCTTTGATTTTGTTAGCTTGAGCCTTGTTCAATTAAGGTTTGATGCGATGGTAGTCTTTAGATCAATAAAGCATCCGATCTCTCCATCTAACCTAACCATCAAAGCATCCGATCTCTTCATTTCAATATGATCAAATTGGATTATATCAAATTAAATTACGCACTCCAAACTGTGATTGGTTTCTTTTTCTTTTTCTTCATTTCTTTTTATAAACTAAATTAATTTGATTGGAAAGCCAGCAAGTCAAAAGGTCTTTTGTTTTTAATACAGCTAGATGCCACATAGGAAGCTAGCCATTGGAGCTAGCTACAAACGAATCAAGTTCAGATTACGGTCAGGAATACATTCTTTCCCTAATATAAATCTAACAAAATTCAAAAATACAGCTGGTGCTACTTCTAAACATGCAGCTGCTGCTACGGAGAGAGGGCCTCATTATTATTCTCTTATTCACTCTACAAACTATTACTGCTCGGTACAATCGGTACGGGACTGGTATAGGACCGTGTACATGTACCTCCCTAGTCTCGGTTCCTATTTCTTGGATTGGTACATGTACCCCCTTCCTCGGTTCGGTACAAAAACAGATACGATTCCACCGGTTCCGGGACGGTCCGACGGTCCGGCTCGGTCCCTGTGCACCCTTAGCTAGAAGTTGATGAATCTTTTACACTGCCACCCATCTTTTAGATCTGAATGAAAAAGATGAAAAAAACGTGGGAAGTGGATATATGCTTTTATGGAAGATAAGATTATCGTCGAGTGGCATGGGCCATTGTGTTGAAGACAAGTGTCAATTTAGATGACGTGTCCAAATCACACACGTGGATCCGAGCCGAACAAAACCACGTTAAGAATTTGACTCGGCTAGTTACAAGGTACGGAGGACTTTAAAAAACAAATGTATCTTCTTGGCAAAAAGGTGGGTGACTGTCATTTATCGTTTCTTCGATAAAAAAAGACACAGAACCGGCTTAATTTTACAAAGTGCAAAAAAAACGTGCCTAGTTTTGCAACCCTAAAAAAAACAGGAAAAAAGTTTACTCTAGCAGCGCTGGAGCCGTTGGATCGAGCGATCCAATGGTTGTGGTTGAAAGTGCAGTTTTTTACTCCAAGGGCAAAAATGAAATTTCCATCAAAAAATAACACCACCCTTGGATCGCTCCATCCAATGGCTCTAGCGCCGCTAGAGCAAAATCGCCTTCAAAAAAACAAGCCTATTTTTGTTTTTTACCCAAAATTCTACTATCATGTCATTCAAAATTCAAACAAGTACTTGAACACCACACAATACAATGTCATTCAAAATTTGTTTAAAAATAAGCATTTTAATCACTCTTCTGCACCAGCCTTTGAAGCCTTTCAGAATATCTGGACATACATACCTTTCGCCATTAGTTGAGCGCTTCTGGTGTAAGTTCTAGTATTCCCACCTCAATATTTTCTTCCAACTTTTTTAGATCAAAGGACTTGAGATTTTTTAACCTAGGGTAGTCATCAACCAGTGGCTGAAACCATGTCTGTAATAACAGCTGCCGGGTGTCCTTTCCGGCAAGGATTTTCCCATTCCGTATACCAGCAAACAAACGTGCTGTTATGCAGCTAACGAGCTGGCGAGTGTCCAACCAGACCTTCTTGTGCAGGCTTGCCAACTTTTGTTGGTTAGCCCACATCAAAGCAAACTCCTCAGCTGCTTGCCTATCTTCCAGAATGTCAAGCAACCATAAAAGGTTATCGACTTCTAGAGATATTTGTTTTTCTACCTTGTATGTATTTTCCTTTGCACCTTTTTTAAATAGATTCAGCAATGAATTTAAACATCTTTGACATGAGGATAAAATAAATTTGTTGCATGTTTCAGTGGAAGTCATATCACCAAGAAGAAGATTGTCTTGTCCTCTTAGAAATTTCAACACCAAGGACTTCCCCACAAGTCGACCTTCATCATCTTCGGTCTGAAGGACCACCTTCATGAGGTGGGAAAGTGTGTCCTTGTCTTCTCCAACCCACTCGACTGCACCCAAGTATTCTAAACACGAATGTACGCAAATCTGGAAACCGAGTAATTCAAGAACCTGCAAGTCAAAAAGTGTTAGCAGAATAATTTGAATTCACTTGGTACTGAAAGGAATACCATAGACGAAAAAGATTAGAGTTGTCAGCAAAGAAGGCAAATATAGATTGGCACCATAACACTTACATGCAGCAATTGAAACTTAAACCCTACTGCTCCCCCAGACATAGGAACCAAAGACGGGCGAACTAAAGATGCAATAACAACCACGACATCCATAACCATTGCTTGTAAGGAGTACTCATTAAACTTGGTAAAATTCTTGTATCTTACGGAAACAATAAATAAAGAAAGGAACACAATCGAACCAAGAGTGGGTATTGATTGATAGAATCCCACCAATGGCATGATGAGATTCAAAACCGGGAATTTGGAGAGTAGATTTAGTCGGTTTAAGAATGGGATGATGTATACGAGTACTAGGGTGCATATCTCTGTAGCTGGAATCTTAGGAGTATTTTTTGAACTACTAGTTGCCATAAAGATTGTACTCCCCCTCTTTGAAGGGAAAACGTTTGGGTGTTGTAGGGTTTTAGGTGACACAAATTGGAGTTTGTGTTTCTGGCCGGTAATTTGCAGAGAATTAGGGGAAGTGAGCAGAGATGAGGTGAGATTGACATGGACGGACGTTGTTGATGTTAACAGTATCGGTTTGGGTTTTCTAAAGGTATGGTGTTGATGATAAGGACGAATTCCAACAAGCCAAACACAAGAAGAAGAAGAAGCCATGACGATTGCTTTGCGCCCTAATTTTGTCTATGCATGTCTTATGTAGTACTGAGAAAGAGAGCCGAACAAACTAGGAAAAATACTCTCCAGAAAAACTAATTAGACAAGGAATCCGGAAGATATGACGGGGACAAACTTATAAAGGCACCCACAACAAAATTACCAGCGCGCATATGGGTGCCTCTTCATTCTTTAAATCTATTCAGATGAGTCAGATTTGAAATCTATTCAGATGATTTGAAGTGAAAAACAAACACATTTTATAACACAGACCTTAGCCAGTCAGAGTCGGATCAGATCAGTCAGACCCAGCTGAGTCGGGAGAAATTACTCTCCCTCTCTATCAAACTGAATCTCTCCAACCCTTTCCTAAAAGAATATCTACAACAAATTCCTGCTGTCCAGCACCCACAGATCTATGGCTTGCAAATGCAGCATGGAGAAGCTCTTTGAATATATCAAGAAACAGAACCCAGGCGCTCTCCTTGGTGTCTGAAATTTTTAAAAAGAACGATCTCCCAGACATCTGCTCATCTGTGCTCCTCCGATCATCTGACAAAGTAGTACCTGCCAAATGATTTCCTTCTGGTTTTGCAACCTGAAACAAGGGTTTTCTCTCACCTAGACTGATATTCTTTCACGACATTGACAAGTTTGGAACTTTCAGAGTAATGTTCTTAACAGAAAAAACCGCCATCAAAATGCAGCCTTCCAGCATCGTCTTCACCTTCACCATCTTCCTCCTCAATGCTCCACCCTGATTTAGAGAGTGTGTTTCGTCCAAACCCACATCGGAACCCCAGATTAAATGGAGCCTTGGTAAGGAAATCCTCTCCTGACTTTCACATGACTTCATTTTCAGCTTCCACACAATCTAAATTAAACTGAAAATTTTCGCCATCTTCTTGTTCTTCGCCATTTTCAGTTTCAGGAGATAAGATTTCTCAATCTGCTGTCACCCTCCCCCTTGCCTCAATGTAAACAACCACAAATTCATTTGTTTCCTTTTAGCAGCTCCTACACTCCCTAGTCAGCAAGGAAAAGAAGAAATGATGCTGCTTCCTTAAGAAAAATCATGCACCTAAGAAAAATCAGGCACGTAACAATCACACTTAACCAAATGAGTCCCTGTTCAAATCAAGGTATACAAAAATTTATAAACTAACAATAAATCAAGTTTTTGGGACACAAAACAAACAAAATTAAAACGAATCCCCATGTTTTTGAGCAAGAAGAAGAGATATTACCTGAAGGATGAGAAGATTTAGTAGGAACTCCATTTGGGTAATAGCTATACCTAATATAACATTTGTAAAAATATATCTGAACCAGAAATTGACAGCTGATTTAACAAAATAAACGCGATCCCCTGAACTCAAACAACCTTCGCAATGACACATCACAGATTCAAATCAGGGGATACACGAACCTATCAAATACCACTCTATTAGATTGTAAATGACGCCAAAAGTCGAGCAATCCAACAAAAGTACTACACCCGACAAAGCGGAATGTTTTACCCTGTACTCCTGTAGTAAAACACAAATCTTTGAAGCGAAGCACCCTCCACAAGACATCCTAATAAAATTGGTGCAGCCAGCATAAAATGGATACAAACACCCACACCAAAGACATGAAGGTAAAAGCAGTGAGGGTCAAATATATTCGCAGAAATGCTCAAAGACATATAAAGAAGAAAAAAAACAGTAAATGTAGGAATTTTATTGCAATATTGAGAATCAGTAGTACCAAGCAGAAATGCTCAAAGACATATAAAGAAGAATAAAAAACAGTAATTGTAGGAATTTTATTGCAGTATTGAGAATCAGCAGTACCACACAGAAATGCTCAAATGTAAGGTCATTCTTTGACCAGCAACAATTCCAAACTTGACTATACGTACCTATACAGTTATCTAAGACGATACTAAAATCATCTCCCAGCTTCGTATGTGTTCGGTGACTATTATCGACACAGGTATCGTAGTATAACCTACCACACTAGATTACAGCTACATATTCATATACAGATTACCCATCAATGTATTAAAACCACTTTCGACCTCCTTAGGTTTCACAAGCTTTCCTTATTTCCACGAGTAACTCCCTCCTTATGTCCTGATAGCTCTTAAACGCTGGATCTTTTAGCTTTGCAGGCTTGACAAAAGCATTGACAAGTATCTGTACAACAAAAACATAAAAAAAAAAAAAAAAAAAGGAAAATAGTAACTTAGAAAAATACAAGGACAAAAAATAAAGCAGCAAAGTGTCGACTGACGAATGTTAAACTACATACCAATAGTCGGGGAGCTACACTTTTGAGTTTGACAAGGTTGTATTCAGAATTCTGCTTAACCATCTCACGTTCGTCTAAAAGCGATTGAATTTTCTCAATCACCTGGTGAATTTTGCCCAGCTCACATTTAACTTCCACAATGGCATGAATCCCCCACATGACCTCCTTATCATCACTTCTAGAGGTAACATTATATAGCGGCAGTTTGTTGAAGTCGGCATTATCATAGCATAACAATCCACACTCAGTTTCAACAGCAGTTTTCTTCTCCCCTATCTTCTTGACAGACCCAGCAATTTCTTCCCCATTGTGAGTAAACACAATCACATCATTCTCAACAACAAATTCCTTAATTTCACAAGCTTCCCTTATTTCCACGAGTAACTCCCTCCTTATGTCCTGATAGCTCTTAAACTTTGGATCATTTAGCTTTGAAGGCTTAACAAAAGCATTCACAAGTATCTGTAAAACAAAAACATAAAAAAAAAAAAAAAAAAAAGCAAAATAGCAACTTAGAACAAGGTAAGGACCAAAAATAAAGCAGCAAAGTGTCGAATGACGAGTGCTAAACTACATACCAATATTCGGGGAGCTACACTTTTGAGTTTGACAAGGTTGTATTTAGAATTCTGCTTAACCAATGCACGTTTGTCTAAAAGAGATTGAATCTTGTTAATCACCTCGTCAATTTTCCCCAACTCACATTTCACTTCCACAACGGCATGAATCCCCCACATGACCTTCTTACCATCACTTCTAGAGGTAACATTATATAGTGGCAGTTTGTTAAAGTCGGGATTATCATAGTATAATAATCCACACTCAGTCTCAACAGCAGTCTTCTTGTCCCCTATCGTCTTGACAAGCCCGGCAATTTCTTCCCCATTGTGAGTAAAAACAATCACATCATTCTCCACAACAAATTCATTTTCTTGGTCCTTAAAAGGAATGATTGAAAATAACTTGCGTAGCTTTGGATAAATCTGCAGAAACCGTAACACAATCCTTGATCAAGGTTTGTAAATAGCATTAACAAACAGAAGATAACAAGAAGTAGAATAACAACTTACCCATTTGAAGAAAGGCCCAATTGAGGTGAAGATGGAGTTTTGCAGGGACTCATTCTTGAGTATGATAGCTTCAACTTGTTTGTAAACAGCCACAACAGGATGATTGTTCCAAAATTGGGGGTTAGAGAGATTAGGTAGAAGATCTCCTTTCTTTAAAGCAGAAGAGACTTGAAGTGGTTTGTAAGAAGTATGGAGTGGTTTATAAGAAATTCAGGATGATTGTTCCAAAATTGGGGGTTAGAAAGCTGGGGTTTCCTTTGTTGCTGAAAGGGTGAAGGAAATGATCATGATTATGGTGTAGTGACTGCATCATCTACACAAAGATTCAAGAAAAGAAAAACATAAACTTGAAATCTAAATCAATGAATCCCTAGAAAAGGAATACAATCAAAACGAATATCATAATTACAATGCACAATCCCTAAAAATCCAACTCATGATGAATAATTTTAACCTAATTTTGATAGAAAAGAAGAATTGGGAAGAGAGAACTTACTTAGAAAATTTGCGAAGGATTTTGAAAGCGAAGGAAATCACAATCAAGAAACCTAATTCAATCAAAGAAAATTGATCAATAGATTGATAAATGTAGTAAACATTGTAACTAAAACCCTAAATCAAATTAAAATGTAAGAATCGGAAGAATTGAAAAACTCACTCACAAAATTAGGGGAGAATTTCGGCACGGACAGAAACCAGCAACTCCTGAGAGACGAGCGCTTCAGAAACTAACGGAATGAGTTTCTGTTTTGACTACTCAGACAGATTTATATATCACATTTTAGCTTCAACAGAAGCGGCGTTTTGGGTCTCGGAGAACCAAAATTTGGTTCTCTCATCACTGACCCGAAATGAATTAGAAGCTTATACACAAAAACAAAATCAAAAATAAAACGAAATAAATCAATGATGGATGCCATAGAGAAGTAAAATTTTGAGTTTCAAGTGATGAGGGTTTTAAGAGACAGAAAGGAAGAAGATGAACAGAACACATGGGTTTGGGAAAATGAAGATGAGTTTGGATTTATGGGAAGAGAACAAAACAAATGGATGGTCTAGATTGAATATTCAGCCCTCTAGTTCAACTTCCTAGGATGACATTCAACGGCTCATATTGACTCACTTTTTAGTCTTCCTTGAATTTCTCACCAACACCATCCATATTTACACATTCCATATTTGGGAGAATCTATTGCCAAATTTCAGTCTTGTTGAAGATTTACTTTTGGAACCAAGCAATCAATATTTACCGTTAGATGAAAATTTGAATTGAAATTAACAAAACAGAATATACACTTTAATTAGGATGAACCATAGCCGAACCGTGTACAAAAATTTGTTCATGAAAGGATAGCCGAAACTAGCGAGACGAACTACAAGCTTATACATTTTTTCATATAAAACTTTAAGCCTTTAATCTTGAGTCACAACCATAAGTTATAATGTGATGTTCGACAAGGTAAGTATTGTATTGTATTCCTGTTCAAGAAAAAAAATCGGGTATGCGTATACCCTTAAGAAAAAAACCGGTTTAGGAGTTCACGTATCTTTTTTTGTTTGCATACTGGGTATGCGTACCATCCTGAGTTCAAGAGTTCACAGATCTTTTCCGGTTTGCATACTAGGTATGCATACAATCCTGAGTTCAGGAGTCAACAGACTTTTTATGGTATAAATACCAGTTATGCGTACCATAAGACGTTGTCGAACTATAGCTACGCCGGTACATTTAATTGGTACATGTACTGCGGCTCCGGGCCCATATCAGTTGTTCTAGCATGTAAAATGGTATGCATACTATCATGTATATATCCATATTTACAGTAGTTCTATATTTTAAAAGTGTTGAACAAATATAATCCTGACTTGTTAGCAGCTCAGAACCAAGTACCTTAAAGATCACCATACAATTATGTTCTTTCAATACAAAATTCTTCATCATTTTCACCAGGTGCATCAAATCAAATCAAACTTCTTTAACAGATACCACAAAAACCGAAATGCCAACTTAGTTTTTAATGACAATGGGAATAACAAATTTACTAGAAGAAACAAAGCAAAATCTGCTAGAAGATTATCTCAAGAAGGGGGGGAGCTCGGATGGTTTTAGCATGACAGAGTTAATGGAACATCAGAAGACCGTCGAGAAGCAAAGAGCGGTTAATCGTAAATTTCAAAACTGGGAGATGGGGAAAAAAAGTCATATTTCTCAACAAAAAAAATTGTCAATGACTATGACAAGTACAAGATTCTTGATGTGGACACTTCAATTATGAATACCCAACAAAAACATGTGTGCCAATTTGAATTTGACAAGCTACAAGCATATGTTGAACAACAAGCTGAATTTAATAACAACCCAGCTGGTAAGGATGATGAGGATGATGACTTTGAGGTAGTAATACCTCTAGATAGTCGATGTATTTTTTTAATTTGAAATGTTGATTTTTTGAAATATTGTTGGATTCTACTTATTTTTAATTTGAAATGAAAAGTTGTTTAAGTTGAAATGTTATTACATTCTACGTAATGAGTTATCTTAATTAATATAACAAACAAAAAAACTAATAAATATTTAAACTAAACATAAAATAAAACTTAACAATGACGCCCCCATCTCTTCCATACTTTTCTCAAAGATTCACTCTCAGATTTTCTCTTAATAACCTTTGATACAGATTTGGTTACTAACAAGGGGTAGTCAAACAAGATTTCTATGGACTTTCATAGATTTTTAATTTGAGTGACTTCTAGAGATTCTCTGAAAATCTAGATATTTCTAGTGATTCTCTAAGAGAATTTTAGAGAGTCTTTATGACTTTGATGCGTGTCGTATGCGTCAAAAATAATTCACTTCCTTACTTTACTAATTATAAATATAGTATTCGATAAGAAAGAGTTCGTATCCACAGAGAGGCGATTGTTGTTATGCAATTTTCAGATTCTTATGTAACCAAATAACCATGGTGTGTTTTTGTTTTTATCAAAGTAATAATACTAAATAAAGCAAAGTAAATAGTTGGAATAATCATTAAGGAAAAGATATTGGTCAAGGGATAGTATCATTCATAAACATGTATTTTTCATCTATGATTAGAATTGGTATTTAATCTCTCAATTATCAAAATTCCTAGGATATCTTGATCGCAAGAGTATCCCGTTTACTTCCTGATTTTATCACAAACAACATTAAAAGATGCTATTGTGAAATCTTCTTAAAAAGCAACCTAAAGTGTAAAAGCACAATTAGATTTAACTCCCTAAGAGCAATAAGTTCTATGAAATAAGACTAATCGATGCAAACAAACGTGTAAAAGCACTAATTCGTTTTAACAAAGGTTATGATTCATATGCGATTAAAAAGATGTATCACTACAAGTATTAACCACAAGATGCTACTAGAAATCAGAGATAACAACTTTTACGTATTGAAAACCCTAATATAGCTTTAGAGATGAAAACAAATCCAATTGATTCCGGACTCAACCAAACTAGCATTAAAATCATATGATAATAAAACAATGAATCATAAACGATAAAATTGAGACAAAACTAATTCATAGAATCAAATAACATGCTTGAAGAAATCAACTTTTTATCCCATAACCAATTATTGTATTTAGATACTCATATTCATGGAGTTCATCATCATAATATTCAAAGAAATAAGATGAAACATAAAAGAAAGCAAACCCTAGAAGTAGTTCTCTGCAAAAGCTCCAAGAATAGAATAAAACGTTGTATCTTAAATTGTGTAGAAAACTTCCTTTTTATAGCTTTTTCTCCTTCCAAAAATAGGTTTTGTCTTCAAAGTCCATTAGTTGGAAATCCACCAAGCCCATGTGTGAGAGAAACCCATGTAGAAAATCTGTCCCAAAAGTGGTCGCCGGAAAACTGGGTATTTGGCCGGAATCTGGTACCGAAAAGTCGCCTCAGGTGACCGGTCAAAGATAACGGTCCATCGTTAAAGTTAACGACTGACTAACGGTCAATAACGGCGTGCTGAGTCAAACTAGAACGAATCAGATACTGAGTTGGAATCGAGTCAGATCTGAGTTGGCTGAGTTCATTGGCCAGAGTTGTTGCAGTCACGCACTCAGCTGCCTAGCCATGTTGGCTGTGCTTCTTCAACTTCACTAATCTATCCAGCCATGTTGGCCCTGTCATATCAAATTTCTAGAACCAAGCCAATTCAAACTGCATTTTCTTTCATAATTCCAACTCATCTTCCCTGTAATGCCACCACTAAGTAAACCTCCACCAAAAGCTACCACTGCATCACTGCCTTCATTTGAGTTACAATCATCCCCTCCATTCTTTTATTGCTCAGTTGCAATACCACCTACCACTCACCATTCAAACTCAACTCAACAGTTCTATCCAACCATCTCAGTTGCAGCTCAAATCAATTCATCAGGTCCTGTATGACAACACAAATGCACCACTAGCCAACAAACCAACTCATTTGGTTCTGCTCAACACCTGCAAACCATAGTAACCACCACTCTGAAATCCAATACATGGCATCACCAAATTCTCAGTGGCAGCACCAGTGCAACAATACCCACACTGTAACCACTTCAAATTCTTGTTTCACCTGTTTGATCAACAGCTACAAACTCTCATTCTTGGATACAACCACCACTGCATTGCCACCATACCCTAACCATTGCATCTGAACAGCACCTGCAAGAACTTGGCAATCCAAGCCTCCACTGCTAACTCCCCTGTGTAATTTATCTCATCTTTCACATCACGCCAATTCTTGCTCAACTGTAGCTCTTGAGCAACCACTGGAACCCATTCTTATCCACCTTTCTTTCCCTGGTTTTAAAGCACATATCCATCTCACCCAACAGCATACTAGCACCAACTGGAACACATCCCTGTAGTTTATCTCTCCTTGCAACCTGTACCTGAGCATTCAACCTCTGCAAAATACCACCAATGCCACCTCCTGCAACTCTAGCTAACACCCCTTCATCAGTTGTAGCTTCATAGTTCCAGCACCAGCTACATCTCCTTTTGGGTTGCACTCATTCTGCCCATTACATTTCCTTCCAGCTGAACATTACAACCACTAGAACCTTGTAAACAATCCATGTGCAGCTTCAATAGCAACCAGTCCACCACAGTAACATTAGCTCCTAGGCAATGGAATCAACTTCTCCTCTTGGCTCCATTTATTCTCAACCGAAACCCACTCAGACAACATCTCTTCTCAAACTTCAGATCAACAGAAACAAAATCAAAAACCTCAACTCCCAAATTCCTCCACAACCTCAATCTCTAGCAATTACTGGGTTCAACTCAACATCACAAACCCATTTCTCAGTCAAGGGATTCAACCACTTCAACCCCTTCTCCTAATCTGAGTGCTAACAGTAAACCCCAGCTTCATTTGAATCTCAAACTCATAGAATCAATTCACTCTGATTTCAGCAGCTCAATCCATTTTATTCATTTCACTTTCTGAGTCAAGATGCTCAACAAAAACACCAATTCTTTCCCTTGATTTTCGCTAATCACCACAACTTCAGTTCATCAGATGCAAATCACCCTAAC